>JAAQRG010034264.1:0-10816 GCA_011634625.1 Babylonia areolata
ATATATATAACACAGATAATATTCATATATATATATATATTCATATATATATATATATATATATATATATATATATATATATATCAGAGAATGTGTCGTGATGTATTGTGATGTATGTGTAACAGAGAATGTGTTGTGATATATGCGCAGTGAGGATGTATTGTGATGCATGTGTAACAGAGAATGTGTTGTGATATATGCGCAGTGAGGATGTGTTGTGATGCATGTGTAACAGAGGATGTGTTGTGACATATGCATGAAAGAGAATGTGTTGTGATATATGTGCAGTGAGGATGTGTTGTGATGCATGTGTAACAGAGGATGTGTTGTGACATATGCATGAAAGAGAATGTGTTGTGATATATGTGCAGTGAGGATGTGTTGTGATGTATGTGTAACAGAGAATGTGTTGTGATATATGTGCAGTGAGGATGTGTTGTGATGCATGTGTAACAGAGGATGTGTTGTGATGCATGTGTAACAGAGGATGTGTTGTTACGTAAACATAGCAGAGGATGTGTTGTATGTGTAACACACAGTATGTCATGATACATATAACAAAGGATGTGCTGTGATATGTAAAACATAGTGTGCTGTATTGTTTGTGTAACAGACCACAAGTTGTGACGTATGCGTAACAGACGTATTGATGATTATGTGACACACGGTGTGTTGTGATGGGTGGGGAACAGTATACTGGGCAACTCCAGCAGTGATGTATGTGCAACACAAAACGCTGTGAGTTTGAACCCCAAACATCCAACAATGTTTTTTTTCTTCCTGCGTTCACAGGCTATATGTAACTCCAACCATGACCACTTGCATGTCAGAGTGAGGTTTTATTTCTTTCTTTTTTTTTAAGCATACATTTGAGTAATTGTTAAAAACATAGCAATGTTTAGTTTTTGTGAGCCCACAACTGAAAGTGTGTTGCAAGCAAATAGCAAGTACATCAAAATGGCACCTTACAGTTACTCTCTCTCTCACCTTTGAAAAAGATGGAATGGAGTGTAGAAACTGCCTGCACCTGTAAAAAGGAAAAACCAACAAACAAATGAACAAAAATACACAGTGGCTTATCTTAAAGTACCCAACATGCCTCTGCTGAGATGATAACAGCACAAAATACATAGTGGCTTATCTTAAAGTACACAACATGCCTCTGCTGAGATGATAACAGCACAAAATACATAGTGGCTTATCTTAAAGTACACAACATGCCTCTGCTGAGATGATAACAGCACAAAATACACAGTGGCTTATCTTAAAGTACACAACATGCCTCTGCTGAGATGATAACAGCACAAAATACACAGTGGCTTATCTTAAAGTACACAACATGCCTCTGCTGAGATGATAACAGCACAAAATACTCAAACTTAATAAAATAATGACATTTCAGTTCAAAGTACTGATGACCTGAAGAGGAGGAATATAGTGGTTGGAATGCTTGTTCGTTCTTTAGTTTAACATCTTTTCACTGTAAGTGATATTAGACCAGGGTAGGAAGAAATTGAGGGGGAGTGGGGTTGGGGTGGGCGGAAGAAATTACTGTGTATGCATGCAAGTAAGTGAAAGAGTGTGTGTGTGTGTGTGTGTGTGTGTGTGTGTGTGTGTGATATAGAAAATGATTGATTTAAGTTTTGTTTTTTTGTTTTTTAAAAGCATAACAACATCTTTCTAATGAAAAACTAACAACTATAACAGCAAACCAACTGGACTATTTAACAAAGAGTTGAAAAAGTCATACATTAGCAATGGACTGCTGAAGATTGTCAATCCTGAAGATGATTTCAGTTCAGGGATGTGAGACTTTAACATATCGTAAGTTAATATATTATGATCGGCTGTTATGTGAGCACCACAGATGCAAGAAACATTACTGACATATTTGGTCTCAAAACAATTCATTTTCCATCTGCAGATTAGAGAAATGATCTGCCTCTTATGAAAATCATTTTGGTAATGTTTCCCATAAAACCACACATTGGTATGCTCCTGAGGCATAAAATACTCATACTTTGTACAATGATAGATCAGTACAAAGTACTGACAACTTGAAGAGGAGGAAAACAGTGGTTGGTATGCTCTAGAGTCACAAAATACTCACACTTTGTACAATGATAGATCAGTACAAAGTACTGACAACTTGAAGAGGAGGAAAACAGTGGTTGGTATGCTCTAGAGGCACAAAATATTCATACTTTGTACAATGATAGATCAGTACAAAGTACTGACAACTTGAAGAGGAGGAAAACAGTGGTTGGTATGCTCTAGAGGCACAAAATATTCATACTTTGTACAATGATAGATCAGTACAAAGTACTGACAACTTGAAGAGGAGGAAAACAGTGGTTGGTATGCTCTAGAGGCACAAAATATTCATACTTTGTACAATGATAGATCAGTACAAAGTACTGACAACTTGAAGAGGAGGAAAACAGTGGTTGGTATGCTCTAGAGGCACAAAATATTCATACTTTGTACAATGATAGATCAGTACAAAGTACTGACAACTTGAAGAGGAGGAAAACAGTGGTTGGTATGCTCCTGAGGCACAAAATACTCACACTTTGTACAATGATAGGTCAGTACAAAGTACTGGAAGAAGAGAACTACAGCACCTGGTAGGCTCCTGAAGCCTGACCAGTGCATTAAGTATATGTGCAGGTCAAGCACCCCCCCCCCCCTTTTTTTTTTTAATGAACACTTTTTAAAGCAGATGTGGCATGATGTAGATGGATCAGTCTGCACACTTTGCCCTGAAACTGGAACTGTCTGTTGAACATCTCACCACTACACAGACTTCAGTGTCTGCCCTGAAACTGGAACTGTCTGTTGAACATCTCACCACTACACAGACTTCAGCGTCTGCCCTGAAACTGGAACTGTCTGTTGAACATCTCACCACTACACAGACTTCAGCGTCTGCCCTGAAACTGGAACTGTCTGTTGAACATCTCACCACTACACAGACTTCAGTGTCTGTCCTGAAACTGGAACTGTCTGTTGAACATCTCACCACTACACAGACTTCAACGTCTGCCCTGAAACTGGAACTGTCTGTTGAACATCTCACCACTACACAGACTTCAGTGTCTGTCCTGAAACTGGAACTGTCTGTTGAACATCTCACCACTACACAGACTTCAACGTCTGCCCTGAAACTGGAACTGTCTGTTGAACATCTCACCACTACACAGACTTCATCGTCTGCCCTGAAACTGGAACTGTCTGTTGAACATCTCACCACTATACAGACTTCAGCATCTCTAATTATTAAACTCACTAAACCTTGTGACCGAGCACTGCTCTGGAATCGAACTTCATCTCATTAAAACTGTTTTCTCGTTCCTACATATGCATAAACCACAAGGAAAGGGAACGAACTCCAACAGTATTTCTGGATGTATCAACACATGATTTGGAAAAACAACAACACCCCAATACATTTTCTGCTTTTTTATCAGAATCAACATGGCCTAGAAGCCTGCTGAGGCTGTAAGCTGTAAGCCCCCAGTGGTTGAATGGGTTAATGAGGACTGGAGAACAGGGAGGGGGGGTGGGATGGGTGGGGAGGAGAGGGAGCAGATGAAAGGTCAAGGGTTGCTGGGAACTGGAGACAACTGATTCTTCTGGAAAAAACAGCCTCTGGCAACTACAACCAACGTGTATCAAGATATTTCACCATGGCATTAACAAGGTTGACATTCATTCTGACAACTGGAAAATTCAGTGGGCAAAAATGTCTTGGAAGGTATATGTATATTGATCATTACAGTCTTCAGAAAAATATCAAATAAAATAACTTTTAAGACACCACAAACACACAGACAATCTAAACTGTATCTTACATAGTTCACAAACGCACATACAGTGAAATAAAGTAATCAAAAGCAGCGTTAATTCCTCACGGATGAACAGAGATGTTACAAAACCATTCTGTCACTCAGAATACGATCGGAGAAGATAGAGGGTGCATGAGAAAAGTCACCACAAGTTACAGAAGAGATTTTTAACACAAGTACAAGGAAAAGACAACTCTAACTTACTCTGCGAGGGTAACACACTGCGAACAACGCTTCTGTCCAATGGCAGTATTGTCCTCTGCAGAGTTGCGCTGAAAAACAGTTTCAAAGCTTTCATTATTTTGATAATATGTGGAGGTTCCTTTTTCGTTTTTAAATATATATTTTTTTTACTATGGGAAACAATTCCATGCTTTCAGGCATTTTGTACTGAAGTTTGGTTCACCCAACAATCCAGACATTTTTCAAATCCAGCACTGATCTAATGATCTGACAGACTTAAAAAAATAACAACAACAAACAACGCCACCAGATATCAAGAACAAATGCACACACATGCACCCCTGCATCAGAATGATGAAGTTTGAAAATAGGAAGATAAAAGAAAGTGACTTGTGAGTAAAGACTGAGACATCTCCAAAGGACAAGAGCCTGAGCCAGCAGTTCCTGAACAGTTCCAAGAGCTGCCCATACTCCGTTACTGTCACCTCACCTTTTGCTGGAGGCATGGGTAGCGGTAAGACTTTTTATTTCTTAAATTGTTAAAAGTTTGGTTTTTTTTTCTGGTGCCCCAGATTTTCAAATCAAATTATGGTGCTTTGAGCCTCGCCGACCACTAAGGCCATCTCAAGGCTATCGCCACGTTAATACCAACTACAAGTCAAGGGAAAAAAAAACCCAAAAAACCCGAATAAAAACAAGATACCGCTTTAAGCTTTCCACTCAAAGTTTAAAAAAACCTTCCATAGTTTAAAACCTTCAAATCTGATTAAAAATGTTCACTTCTTTCAAGAAGTCCATCAGTGTCCACAGACGGACATCACGAAACAAAATCTTCAGAGAAACCGCCGTGTAATGTCTGTGTCTAACGTCATGCAGATCCCAACAGTCAAGGAGCACATGTTCACTGTGAGAGGATCATCACAGGGAATACATCGAGGGGCCTCCTCCCCCTTCAACAATTAATCTGAGACAGTTTGTTTTCTATATTTTGATGACGATGAATGAGTGGTGATGGGGGGTGATGAAGATGTTGCTATGGGGGTCCAGTTTAGATTTGGGGACAACCTGACAGTGCTGTACTCTCACAACGTATCCTGGCATCAACCAAGCTGAGAGATACAGACACCTGCAGTGTTGGTCAGGAAATTGGAGCATCACTCCCAAGGAAACATCAGAGAAGTGGATGACCAACTGTGTGGTCCTTGTCATCCTCGTTGAGATCACTGCACGCTCAGCTCTGGGTAGGAACTGGCCACAGGCAAAAAAAAAAAACAGCAACAAAAAAAACAACAACAACAACAACAAAAAACACACCAAAAACCAAACCCCTTCAGACCACAGTGCTAACCCATTTTGCCTCAGCAACTGATACAATACTGAACAGATTATGAAAAGAGTCCAGGGGCCGCTTCTCCAAAATTGCATGTCCTAATACAGAAGTAGTGAAATATAGAAGAGAGAGAGAGAGGAAAAAACAACAACCCCAAAACCCCACATCATAATGGCAAAATGAAAATCCATGTAACGCAGAACTATTCCTGCCCATGTGGAAGGCAAACTGCTGTGACTGACCTGAAACTGGGGGTCCAGCGGCTGGTTGAGGATCAGAATTCTGTACTGCTTGTACTCCTGGTAACAGTCACGGCGCTCATTATTTCATCTGTTTAGTCATTTAGTTTTGTTTACCTTTTGAGTGATTACAAGTTGTGAAACTTCCCTGCATAGCTGGTTTTAGCACGAAATTTTCTTCCTAAAATGACATTTAATTACCCATACTTACCATGACCCACTGGTGCTGACTCCGGCAGGGGTCTGATTCCCTGTCCTGTGCAAACTACCACCCATGAGAAGGGGAGAAAATGAAAGTACACTGCAGCTAGTTACCTCCCCCTTATAGCTTACCTCCCCTGTGCATGCCTTCAGAGCGCCCTCGTCTTCTGGCAGCCATCTTCCACCCTGGTCCTGTGCTTTCCAGTGGCTAAGTCTTTTGCATTTTTTTTTATCGATCCCTTGATACTTTTTTCATTCTTGTTTTCGCATGTGGTCATGTCTTCCAACAGACCACAGGACTACATCGCTTGTTTGGGCGCTTGGGCGAAAATTAAGCCCAGATCGCTCTTGACAGGGAGGCCACTTAATTTTAAGATGGTTTAAAAATTCAAAAACTGCATACATTATTTGCATATTGTCTCACTTGTCAATGTTTGAAACGACTGTTCAAAATATCATTGTCTGAATCAAAAGCACTGTATACATCTTTGAACACTTTGTTGAATGCTTGCTGAGTAGTGAAACATGACTTTCTAGCTATGGACATGAAAAGAAAAAAAAAGAAAAAGAAAAAAAAGAAATGTGCCCAATCTCTGTCAACAACTTGTCAGGGAGTTTATCAAGAGTCGTGTCTGTCACATAGCCAAAGGTGGGTAAGGAGGGAGTTTATCAAGAGTCGTGTCTGTCACATAGCCAAAGGTGGGTAAGGAAGGAGTTTATCAAGAGTCGTGTCTGTCACATAGCCAAAGGTGGGTAAGGAGGGAGTTTATCAAGAGTCGTGTCTGTCACATAGCCAAAGGTGGGTAAGGAGGGAGTTTATCAAGAGTCGTGTCTGTCACATAGCCAAAGGTGGGTAAGGAGGGAGTTTATCAAGAGTCGTGTCTGTCACATAGCCAAAGGTGGGTAAGGAGGGAGTTTATCAAGAGTCGTGTCTGTCACATAGCCAAAGGTGGGTAAGGAGGGAGTTTATCAAGTGTTGTGTCTGTCACATAGCCAAAGGTGGGTAAGGAGGGAGTTTATCAAGAGTCGTGTCTGTCACATAGCCAAAGGTGGGTAAGGAGGGAGTTTATCAAGAGTCGTGTCTGTCACATAGCCAAAGGTAAGTAAGGAGGGAGTTTATCAAGAGTCGTGTCTGTCACATAGCCAAAGGTGGGTAAGAGGAGTTTATCAAGAGTCGTGTTCGTCTCATACCCAAAGGTGGGTAAGGAGGAGTTTATCAAGAGTCGTGTCTGTCTCATACCCAAAGGTAAGGAGGGAGTTTATCAAGTGTTGTGTCTGTCACATAGCCAAAGGTGGGTAAGGAGGGAGTTTATCAAGAGTCGTGGTCCGTCACATAGCCAAAGGTGGGTAAAGGAGGAGTTTATCAAGAGTCGTGGCTCTGTCGCATAGCCAAGCAAAAGGAGGGAGTTTATCAAGAGTCGTGTCTGTCACATAGCCAAAGGTGGGTAAGGAGGGAGTTTATCAAGAGTCGTGTCTGTCTCATACCCAAAGGTGGTTAAGGAGGGGCGTTGCCAAGCACTACCAAGGAATTCACACTAAAAACAAACACATGGAGGCAAATAAAAAAAAAAGATATGAAACCTTATCTAATCATATTAACAGCACATTATACAGTAGAAAACATGTGACAATAACCTAACTTACACTAGATTCATAAAGAGAGAAAAGATAAAAAAAAGAAAGAAGAAAGACGAAGGAAACAACACGAGTACAGCAAGGTGAGGATGAGGACAGATATCACTCATTACACACCCTGAGTACAGCAAGGTGAGGATGAGGACAGAAATCACTCATTACACACCCTGAGTACAGCAAGGTGAGGATGAGGACAGAAATCACTCATTACACACCCGGAGTACAGCAAGGTGAGGATGAGGACAGAAATCACTCATTACACACCCTGAGTACAGCAAGGTGAGGATGAGGACAGAAATCACTCATTACACACCCTGAGTACAGCAAGGTGAGGATGAGGACAGAAATCACTCATTACACACCCTGAGTACAGCAAGGTGAGGATGAGGACAGAAATCACTCATTACACACCCTGAGTACAGCAAGGTGTGGATGAGGACAGAAATCACTTATTTACACACCCTGGAGTACAGCAAGGTGAGGATGAGGACAGAAATCACCATTACACACCCTGAGTACAGCAAGGTGAGGATGAGGACAGAAATCACTCATTACACACCCTGAGTACAGCAAGGTGTGGATGAGGACAGAAATCACTCATTACACACCCTGAGTACAGCAAGGTGAGGATGAGGACAGAAATCACTCATTACACACCCTGGAGTACAAAGGTGAGGATGAGGACAGAAATCACTCATTACACACCCTGAGTACAGCAAGGTGAGGATGAGGACAGAAATCACTCATTACACACCCTGAGTACAGCAAGGTGAGGATGAGGACAGAAATCACTCATTACACACCCTGAGTACAGCAAGGTGAGGACGAGGACAGAAATCACTCATTACACACCCTGAGTACAGCAAGGTGAGGAAGAGGACAGAAATCACTCATTACACACCCTGTCACCAACACAGCCCAGCCCGCACTACCCAAAAATGTTCACACACACACATCCTCACCTTCCTAAAACTCAGCGATCAACAACTACATGTGCATCTCAAACGCCACACCTAACAGAAAGCATCACACACAAGACAAAAATATCCAGCCACTCCTGGAAAAATGTTCCTTCCTTAATTGTTTGCTCTTAGTTGAAAGGTCAAAAAACCAGTTTGATGAATCAGGATTCAATGTCCAAGCACAGCTTTACAAAGAGATTTGCTGTAACAAAAAAGTGATATGATAAAATGCTGTGATACAATAAAATGCTGTGATACAATAAAATGCTGATGTACCTTGTTGTATGCCAGTTCCTCACTGGTGATTCTTGCAATGACCTTTGATGGAAAACCTGGGGAGAAAAAAGGAGCAACTTTGTATTACACAAACACCTTGTGTGTGTGTGTGTGTGTGTGTGTGTGTGTGTGCGTGTGTGTGTGTGTGTGTGCCTGCATGAGTGTTGTATAAATATGTGTGTGAAAAGCATAGATGTGTGTGTGTGTGTGTGTGTGTGTGTTGTGAGTGTTGTGTACAAGTCTCTGTGTGTGTGCAAGCATGTATACATGCATATTCTGGCA
The DNA here is from genome assembly GCA_011634625.1 of Babylonia areolata. Taxonomy (NCBI): domain Eukaryota; kingdom Metazoa; phylum Mollusca; class Gastropoda; order Neogastropoda; family Buccinidae; genus Babylonia; species Babylonia areolata. Next base: position 8,957 of record JAAQRG010034264.1, read on the forward strand.
AAGGGGGTTTGTATTATGATGACTGGGACCTCCATAGCAATATCATTATCATCTTCATTCTCATTCATCATCAGCTTAAAAAAAAAGTCTCAAATTCTGTGGATTTCCATGCCCTGCTCTCCTTGCAACCTCAGTTTTTACACCCCCCATGCTCCCCTTCCACTTCATGCTGGGGTCAGTTCTTCAGTGTTGGCAGATTCAAGGGGGAACTGTTGTTGGCGGAACATCGTGGGCTACCTCTACTCTGGAGCTGACACATACTCAGTCTGCCTCCACAGCTTAGCAATTATTGCCACCAGCACAGGGCTTTTTAGGTGGTGTGCTGTGCATGTTAAACCAGAACAGCCCTACTCTACACCATCAAAGTGCCTCAGCAGCAGTGCAGGGTCTCCTCTGGAGTGTGGCCTCATGATGACCTAACAACGATAGTTTTCTGTGGACTGCTGACACTGAAAGTGCAGCAGAGAAACATGGGTGTGGCTGTGTATGGGGGGACTGGAATGACTGGAGTGTGGCCTCATGATGACCTAACAACGACAGTTTTCTGTGGACTGCTGACACTGAAAGTGCAGCAGACAAACGTGGGTGTGGCTGTGTATGGGGGGATTGGAATGACTGGAGTGTATGGCCTGTGAGTAATGACATTGAAAAACAAGCAACAACGACTACAAAAACCTGCCATTTTTTTGGTATAAAGTCCAAGCTTACCTTCAACAGTTGTGATGGTGTGGGCATCCTCATCCAGTGACACAGTTCTGCTGCTGTTCCCATGGATGGTCAGGAGCTCTCTGAAACGTCACATCACACAGGGTTAACCTTTGTCACACGCTGGCCTTCTCCCTAGTTTACACACAGGGTTAACCTTTGTCACACGCTGGCCTTTTCCCTAGTTTACACACAGGGTTAACCTTTGTCACACGCTGGCCTTCTCCCTAGTTTACACACAGGGTTAACCTTTGTCACACACTGGCCTTTTCCCTAGTTTACACACAGGGTTAACCTTTGTCACACGCTGGCCTTTTCCCTAGTTTACACACAGGGTTAACCTTTGTCACACGCTAGCCTTTTCTCTAGTTTACACACATGGTTAACCTTTGTCACACACTGGCCTTTTCCCTAGTTTACACACAGGGTTAACCTTTGTCACACACTGGCCTTTTCCCTAGTTTACACACAGGGTTAACCTTTGTCACAAGCTGGCCTTTTCCCTAGTTTACATACAGGCTTAACCTTTGTCACACGCTGGCCTTTTCCCTAGTTTACACACATGGTTAACCTTTGTCACAAGCTTTACACAATGGTTAACCTTTGTCACAAGCTGGCCTTTTCCCTAGTTTACACACAGGGTTAACCTTTGTCACACGCTGGCCTTTTCCCCAGTTTACACACAGGGTTAACCTTTGTCACAAGCTGGCCTTTTCCCTAGTTTACACACATGGTTAACCTTTGTCACACACTGGCCTTTTCCCTAGTTTACACACAGGTTTAACCTTTGTCACACACTGGCCTTTTCCCTAGTTTACACACATGGTTAACCTTTGTCACACACTGGCCTTTTCCCTAGTTTACACACAGGGTTAACCTTTGTCACAAGCTGGCCTTTTCCCTAGTTTACATACAGGCTTAACCTTTGTCACACACTGGCCTTTTCCCTAGTTTACACACAGGGTTAACCTTTGTCACACGCTGGCCTTTTCCCTAGTTTACACACAGGGTTAACCTTTGTCACAAGCTTTACACACATGGTTAACCTTTGTCACAAGCTGGCCTTTTCCCTAGTTTACACACAGGGTTAACCTTTGTCACACGCTGGCCTTTTCCCTAGTTTACACACATGGTTAACCTTTGTCACAAGCTTTA
>JAAQRG010034269.1:0-10825 GCA_011634625.1 Babylonia areolata
GTCATCAGCTAAGAAAAGAATGAACAATTCAAAGGCATCACACAAAAAAGTACCTCCATGTCTTCCGTTGTTAACAACTTCCATTGCTAGTTCATTTATAAAAATAGAAAATAATATGGGACTACTTGGGTCTCCTTGTCCAACACCCCCCGTACAATCAATATAATCTGTAAAGCTAGCACCACATCTGACTCTTGTTTTAACATGATCATACACACTTTTAATACACTTATACGATTTACTTTTAATAACCCCGCCCCCCTTTTTTTTTTAACAAAAAAGGCCAAAGAATATTTCGATTAATGGATGCTTTTTCAAAGTCTATAAAAGCTACGTAAAGTTTATGATTGAATGAGAACTGCTTCTGTATAAGTGCTAGTAGAATAAACATGTGATCAATAGTAGAGTGTCATTTTTTTGAAACCTGCTCGATGTTCACCTGTAATATCATTTTCCTCTACCCACTCTTGCAGTCTATTATTAATGATTAAACGAAACAGTGGCATAATAACTGACTCCGCCCAGCTTAAGGGACACTCTCCATTATAAAAAAGCGAATTAAATAATTTTAAGAAAAACTCCATTACTTTATTGCTTGGATTTTTTTGATTTTTAAATTTTTTTTTAGTAATTCGCTAACGATACCACCTGGCCCAACTGCTTTCCTATTTTTAAATTTTCAAAAGACTAACTCTACTTCTTTTCAAATTGGACGATTCATAAAGCCATCACTTACGTCACCTTCAGACTTTTCGATATAATAAACATTTTCTACGCTTATATCCAACAAGGATTTAAAGTGTTGAAACCATATGTCAATATATGTCTTACATTTAGGTCGTTTACGTTTAAATGAAATACTATGGACTGTGTCCCAAAATTCCTTCTGGTTCCTTACTGACGTAACACGTTTGTTCATCATTTTATCATTAAACTGTTTATTTTTTTAATTATTTTATTTAGTAGAATTTTATATTCACGTCTGGCTATTGTGTATTTCTGTTGGTCTTCAACCTTCTTTGACCTTCGACTCGTTCTCAGTAGCTCTTTTACATTTCTTTTGGCAGACCTGCACTCTTGATCAAACCAGTCACGTTCTTTCCTTTAACTGCCAACAAATATACGTTTTTCATACATTCAGCACAATCCTTGATACATTCATTAAACACATTCAAAGCATCGTTCACATCCACCGTTATTAAACTGAGAGCCATATCAAGCTTTAAACAAGATTCTTCACTGGACAAATTGTCATAGAATACATTGGCTCTGTTTCATGCCAAACAATATTTTCTATTACAACATTCTCTGTATCAGCTGTCACAAATGTGTTCTCATTTGGAAAAACAAATTTGGCCATGACAAGCAGGTAGTCAGAGTCTATTCTTTCAAGTGCCATAAATTCACAAGATTAATAAATACAAGACAATAAGTCATTTGAAACTATAAAATAATCAACAATGCTGCACCCAGAATCTGAAATATAATTATGTTTAACGACCTTGAAGGTCGCCCTTACATAAACCATTTAATATACATAAACCTAAAGTTGTGCACATGCTTAATAATAACTTACCATGGTTATTCAAATGATTGTCATCAGAACACCGTTTAGAAATGTATCAACTACTCATATACTGTGTATCCAAAATAGCATTATCAAAATGGTCTACTATTCAAATCTCCACATAAAATGACATGAACATCCTCAGCAAGAACGAAGTCAATTAAACATTCCTGAAGCAAAGCAATTCCGTTTTCAAAATCAAAGGAAGAATAAAAAGGAGAACCTTCCGGTTCAATATATGAACATACATACATACAACACATCCTTTTCTGTCCCAAACAGCATTTTATCAAACAAAAACACACAGCAGTTAACATATTTTTCTATCTCAATTTTTTTTCAAGGAAGGCAGAAAATCATTTTATCAAACACATCACACCTCCGGATCGCTGTCCCTGTTTATAAAACTTTACAGCAGATCTATGAAATATTTCATGTCCATCAAATAAATCAAACTCATTATTTTCCATAAATGTCTCAACCAAACAAGCAAAATCAAAACCACGAATAAATGTCATAAAATCATTGTCAACAAGTTTCGACATCAAGCCATTCACGTTCCACGACACGAATGAAAACCGTGTTTTAGCAGCTGTCACCCGTGTGTTTTTCACGTGATTGTGAACGCATGACTGCTCATGCAAGATGTCCTGGAAAGAACTCAAGTGTCAGCTGGTGACATGAACAGGTAATGTCAATTCCGGTGCTTCGTCAAACCGTCCATCCCTGTTTTCAGGACCAGGACAAAAGCACCCTTCATCACTGGACCGGCCTACCCCCTATCTGGTCTCCTTCAGGTTGTCCTGACCATCCAGAAATATTTTTTTCCTTCTATAATCAGATGATCGAAAACCATGAAAGCATTTTGCCCATTATTTCTGGCTGCTTTCAGATGACGCGTTAACTTCCGTCTTATTTCCCTAACTCGCGAAGAGAAATCTTCACCAATGAAAATATTGGTTCCTTCCAGTTTTCGTTTCGATTTCAGGATAGCTACTTTACCTTTATAGAAACATCAATGCGCTATGACAGGAGAGTCAGGCCTCATGTTAAGACCTGTCAAACTGTACATCATCTGCAATACGTAGACAGTCTGTGAGGAGGTCCTGGACTTTACCTTCACACTGCTCATTGGACTCGTTCTGATCTCTTTGAATACGATAAAATATCAAATTATTTCTCTTTGACCGTCCCTCCAAATCATCTGTTTTCTTCTCTAACTACTCAACTTTTGTCACAAGTTGAGTTTTGTCTCATTTAGTCCTGGTTTTTCTTTCCTCAATTTACTCACTTCTTTAACCCAAGGTCTTTAACCCCACACTGCAACGATGCAAACTGCTGTCTGAGTTCAGTGAAGTTTTTCTCTATACTCTCAAACTTACAGTTTATCAGCGCCATGACATCATCAAGAGCAGGCTGCTCCGAAGGAGGAGGTGTCGTCCTTCCGCTGTCCGGTCCGCTGGTAGAGTCCGAGCTGACTCTCCGTCCGCTGGTGCTGGTCAGTCTGCTCTGCCGGAGGCTGTCCGACCTGGGTCCTGGATTCTGCTCCACGTCGCCACATCGCAGGAAAAGACCGCCCCAAAACATGAGGGAGAGGAGGAGACCCAGCGTGACACCGTCTGCTCTGCTGCGGGGTGACAGCATGGCGATACGTGAAGCTGATTTGTCAGTGGCTCTCTTTCGCACGAATGCCATGAATACTGGGATGAAACACCCACAAGAAGAACGAAAAGTCAAAGGTTCTGAAGGCATGACTCTTCATGTACCTTTCTGCCAAATCTTCAGAACAGGTACCGTTGCAGTCCGTTGTAAAAGACAAAAACTGTCAGAGGTAATGACACGCTACCGACACGAACCAGTGCTCATTTCACGCCCCGAGAGAGAGAGAGAGAGAGAGAGGGGTGGGCAGGCGGGGGGGGGGGGGGGTGGGGGGGTGGGGGGTGGGGGGTGGGGTGGGGTGGGGGGGGTGGGGGGCGTATGTGGGTGCAATGCACGAGACTTACGATTTCGAATGAATTAGAATATTGTGTTGTTCTGTTTCATACTGACTGACTGACTGGAACCATTTATTGTCAGATTAACTTTTTGTTGGACTGACATTTTAGCAACCATTTGAATAAATATTAACTGAGCAACACAAAGAAAATCAATTAAAAAACAACAACAACAATGATATGAATTTAAAAAGAAGAACATATTTAACAACTCAATTTACCAAATTTCAATAATATCAATATCTCAAACATTGTTTTAACACACACACATACTCACAGACGTGTATCCCCCACCCATCCCCAACATACATCCATGCATGTACACAGACGCCCACTCAGATTCCCCCCACCTCATCCCCCTACCCCAAGCACGCTTGTATAGTCACATTTTGATTTCATTCCCCGGCTCCAAAGACGTGTAAGTGTTCACACCCACGTGCACAAGCTCTCTCCCTCCCCCGCCCTCTCTCTCTCTCTCACTCACACTGTCTCTCTCTCTTTCTCTCTCGAGAACCTACACTCCCACCCACACCCACACATATACATTTGCACTAACATACCTTCATACACACACACACACACACACACACACACACACACACATACACACACACACATGTATAATCTTTAAAAAAGAAGAAATGAATGAATTAACATGAGAGAGAGAGAGAGAGAGAGAGAGAGAGAGAGAGAGAGAGAGAGAAGGCAGAAAAAGTAGTGTACTTCACTGCACACGTACAGTATGCAACCATTAAAATTGAGGTTTCATAATCTAATCAAGACGACCTATTACATGTTAGAGTCGAACAGTTCCACTAATTAGAATAATGGGAACTGTGCTCTACAAGTAAATCTGACGCTATCACCCAAAACGAAACACTACTTTGGATTAAATAAAACTGAGGGTAAACTCTGCAGCATATAATACATTAAAAAAAAAAGAGAGAGAGAAAAGAAACAAGGCATTATTACCTTGGCGGCCGCGTCTTTCTCGAAGTGGACTTTGCCGATTCCTTCCAAAAGGCTTCCGACAAGGCAAAACACTTCGTCCACTCTCATTGCGTCTTCGGTGGTTTTGCCAGCCAAACCTGACCACAAACAAACACCAGTCGCGTGTTGCAGTCAGATGTTTGTTTGTTTGTTTGTGATGTTTGTTTGTTTGTTTGCTTGGTGTTTTTGTTTTGTTTTTTTTAAATTATTACTTGGACAGTTTCCTTGTTGTTGCTTTCCGTATGTCTGCCCCCCACCCCCACTCCCACCCCCCGAACGCCCTTGTAACATACACATTCACACACTCCCTCCCTCCCTCTCTCTCTCTTCTTGTGTGTGTGTGTGTGTGTGTGTGTGTGTGTGTGTGTGTGTGTGTGTATGTGTGTGTGTGTGTATGTGTGTATGTGTGTGTGTGTATGTGTGTGTGTGTGTGTGTGTATATATATTTGTGTGCGTGTGCGTGTGCTTGTGTGTGTGTGTGTGTGTGGCTGCGCGTATGGGTGTTCAAATGTAATAATTACGTAAAAGCATACATGCTTACATACATGTTTATTTTCTTATGAATAAATTTTTCCACTGTAATTTGTCATCATCGTTATCATAATTATCCTTTTTTTTTATTAGACTACAATTATTCAATTCTGGATGTACAGATTTTCCACTTAATTGACAGACAGAGTTCACAAACAAAAACCAACAAAATTAAGGATACTTTGCAAACTTTGCAGTTTTCCCCAAGGTTTGGGAGTCAGGTGAAATAATTTCTGATTTCAGGACTGTGTATGAAGGCACTGTAATGAGTGCCACTCGTAACCAGCTTTCTTGCACATGTACTTGTATTTTTTAACATTAAAAAAAAAAGAACTATTGTTTATATATAAACAACTAAAACTGGCACAATTTTTTTTTTCAAATGCACTTTTCTGGTGCACATGTACTTGTAACAGCCTTCAGTGGATTAAACGAGAGGTCAGTGACGTGACAAGACCATAACATATGCAACCTGCATCAACTAAAATCGTCTTTCGACTTTTGTTATAACGTTTCGTATGGGGTTATCCCTGCTGTTACGTAGAGGTCCTAAACTTTTTTTCTTTTCTTTTGTGTGTGTGTGTGTGTGTGTGTCAACAAAAACATCACTCTCAGCTCAAAAATCAGACTGATGCGTTCCCTGGTTATATCAATATTGCTCTACGCCTGCGAGACTTGGACCCTGACTGCAGACATCGAGAGAAGAATCCAAGCTGTCGAGATGAGATGCTTTCGTAGACTACTTGGCACCTCCTACAGAGACCACATCACTAACACGGAAGTGAAGAACAGAATCAAGCAAAGTATTGGACCCTACGAAGACCTTCTGTCCATAGTGAAAAACGCAAACTTAGGTGGTATGGACACATCTCCCGATCATCTGGTCTTGCCAAAACGTTCCTGCAAGGCACCGTACAAGGAGGCAGAAGGAGAGGACGGCAGAAGAAGAGATGGGAAGACAACATCCGGGGGGTGGACAGGCTTGACGCTCGGTGACGCCCTGAGGAAATCAGAAAACCGTGAAGAGTGGAGAGGGGTGGTGGCCAGGTCAGCAGCGGTGCCCCAACGGTCTGAACCCAGACTATGGGAGAGGTGAAGGTGAAGGTGAAGGTGTGTGTGTGTGTGTGAGTGTGAGTGTGTGTGTGTGTGTGTGCAGTCTAATTCTTTTTCCAGTTGAGAAGTAAACTGGCTACCGAGGTGAAACGCCTGCACTGCCTTCGCAACAGGGAAGAGTTGTATGCTGGTATATCTACCACGTGAAATGGTCCAAATATTGGAGCAAGTGGGTAAAAAAAAAAACCCAACTAAAAACCAATACCATAAAAAAAAATTTTTTAAACACCAGTAGATCCTGAGGTTAATTTCTATAATCTGATTATGTTTGATTCATCTGGGATAGAGTAACTGGCATTTCATTTATAGTGCACTGGTTTATTACAAATACTACTACCACTATTACGGCCACCATTGCTGTGTTGCAACAACTCCTGCTGCTGTTGCTACTGCTGCAGCTACTTTTACATCTGCTGTTCTTACTATCACTGCTGTTGCACTCACTACTACTGCTACTGCTACTGTCTGCTACTATCATTATTTTAGTCTGAATTGATGTTGGTGCTCATTATGACCATCACCATTATCATCATAAACATAACGTGACATACCACACTCCCTGGCCACGAAGCTGGCAATGGCCTTGCTTTCTCCGTATGTCTTTCCTTTGTAGACCAGGTAGGGCATCTGGCCGTAGGGCGACTCTGTTGGAGGGAAAATGGATGTGTATGCATTGAGCCAATTTATCCCCACATGGTCAGTAAAACTGGTGTGTTGTATTACACTGATGCACGAACACACGGATACACACACACACACACACACACGCACACACACACAATTAGACACACAAACACAGACACAGGCACACTGACACAGACACACACAAACACACACACAATATATACACATCACACACACAAACAAAGAAACACGCACTCACAAACAGACACACACATATATAACACAACACATCCCGGGCACAACAATAATAACAAAACACACTGAACTAAGATACAACCCAACCCAGGAAAAACAAGTAAAACTGCACGCAGGAAAAAATACAAAAAAATACAAACAAACAAAAAAAATGGGTGGCGCTGTATTATAGCGACACGCTCTCCCAGGGGAGAGCAGCCCGAAGTTCACACAGAGAAATCTGTTGTGATAAAAAGAAATACAAAATACAAATACAAATCCCAACCCAAACAAAAGCAAACCACCAAACCCCCTTCCCCCTCCATCCCCACCCCTAAGACCACCACCTCCACCACCCAGTCACTCCACTCGCTTACACACATATACACATGCACAAACTGAAGGAACTCGTACTCTCTCTCTCTCTCTCTCTCTCTCTCTCTCTCTCTCTCACACACACACACACACACACACACACACACACACACACAAAAGACAACACAACAGTGGAGTGATGGCCTAGTGGTAACGCAGTCCGCCTAGGAAGAGAGAGTATCTGAGCGCGCTGGTTCGAATCACGGCTCAGCCGCCGATAATTATGTTCTCCCCCTCCACTAGACCTTGAGAGGTGGTCTGGACGCTAGTCATTCGGATGAGACGATAAACCGAGGTCCCGTGTGCAGCGCACGTAAAAGAACCCACGGCAACAAAAGGGTTGTTCCTGGCGAAATTCTGTTAAAAAAATCTACTTCGATAGGAATTAATAAAACTACACACAGGGAAAAAAACAAAGAAAAAAGGGTGGCGCTGTAGTGTAGCGACGCGCTCTCCCTGGGGAGAGCAGCCCGTATTTCACACAGAGAAATCTGTTGTGATAAAACGAAATACAAAATACAAAATACAAAAACACATCACAGCAACAACAAAACACAAAACACAACACAACACAACACAACACAACACACACATACACACACACAGAGATACAACCCAAACCTAAGGTCTAGCACCAAACCCCCAAACCCTCGACAGTCACTCACTGTCTTTCTGAGCCGCCCACTGCTCCCCGGTCAGCCTGACGTCATCAAACTTCTTCCCGGCAGCGGCCAAAGTCATCCGAATGGGCTCCGCACGGCCGCGAACAGGGAAGTAGTACAGCTGGATGTCCGCCATTCTCACACTCTCAAGTGTTTAGACCCAAGGCCAAAAACAAGGCAGAAAAAGCTGTAGTAAAAGATCGACTTCTTTCGCCGGCAAAAGCTTCGAGATCGGAAGTTCAAGTTCTCTCTGTTTCGCACTGTCGACACCGGCGCTTTTTATATACAGAGAGACAGGCTCCCTGAAGGGGATTTCGCAATGCGTGCGTGCGTGTGTGTGTGTGTGTGTGTGTGGAAGTTGCGGTGTTGGGTTCGTTCGACTCGTCAGCTCGAAACCTGCCTCGTCACATTTTATCACCCGGCTTAAAAGCACCGCGGACAGTATGGGTTCGGTCGGCGGGATTCACTGGGATCAGGTCATACCACTTGCTGTACCCGATGTACCCTTAAATATTTGAAGTGCCCAGGTAATACAAACTCAAAACTTTTGGGAGGGGTCGATGGGCGGGGCGGGGTGGAAGGGGTAAGTGGAAGAGGGGGCAGGAAGGGGGAGGGAGGAAAGTTGGTAGAGGGTTGGAGGAAGGCTGGGAACGACTCCATCCTTCCTCTGCCCCCGCAGAAAAAAGTCGTGAGGTATATATTTTGTCGATTAATATTTCTGTTTACCTGAAATCCTTGTTGTTATTGAAGTGTATTAATCGCTTTTTTTATGTTGGAGGGAGTGGTGGGTGGTCTAGTGGGTAAAGGGAGGAGGGGGCGGTTATCTATGTTGCGGTACATAATGTCACGCCGAATATATATATATAATAATAATAATAATAATAATAATGGATACTCATATAGCACACTATCCAGAAATCTGCTCTCTCTCTCTCTCTCTCTCTCTCTCTCTATATATATATATATATATATATATATATATATTCAGTGTACAACAACAAATTGTCGCCATAATGATTCCATGACGTCTCAATGGGCATGGCTTTGTGTGTGCGCGCGCGTATGCGTGAGTGCGTGCGTGCCGGCGTGTGTGCGTGTGCGTGTGCATATGTGCAGGTATTCATGTGTGTGAAAAAAACAACAAACCCACAGGACGCACACCATTTCGTGGGACGAGTGGCCAAATTACGACCCGATGGTAATCTTTCCTTACTTAAAAAAAAAATTATTTATTTATTTATTTTTTATCAAACTTGATTTCGACAGGTTTTCTGAAGCTGTATCGAAAGCCACTAATGGTGATCATCATGTAGCTGTATTTATCTATCTTCGCAACCCAGCCTTGTACACGTACATCAGATCAATAATACAAGTGATCTACATCACCCAAAACCATACCTTCACAACTGGTAATTCCCCCCACCCCTCCAGTCATCCAAGGTGACATTCTGTACTAGGACGACATTCTGTACACGGGGGTGACATTCTGTTCCAAATGATATTCTGTACTGGGGGTGATTCTTTCATTCAGCACCACAGTGACTTTCTCCATCGGGGTGACATTCTGTGAAGGAATGACATTCTTTCAATCTGTACCGGGGGGACATTCTGTACAGGGGGTGCCATTCTACACCGGAGTAACATGCTGTACCAGGCTGATATCTATATCATGTACCGGGGTGACATTCTGTACCTGGGTGATATTCTCACATTATGTACCGGGGTGACATTCTGTACCAGGGTGATATTCTCACATTATGTACCGGGGTGACATTCTGTACCAGGGTGATATTCTCACATTATGTACCGGGGTGACATTCTGTACAAGGGTGATATTCTCACATTGTGTACCGGGGTGACATTCTGTACCAGGGTGATATTCTCACATTATGTACCGGGGTGGCATTCTGTACCAGGGTGATATTCTCACATTATGTACCGGGGTGACATTCTGTACAAGGGTGATATTCTCACATTATGTACCGGGGTGGCATTCTGTACCAGGGTGATATTCTCACATTATGTACCGGGGTGACATTCTGTACACGGGTGATATTCTCACATTGTGTACCGGGGTGACATTCTGTACAAGGGTGATATTCTCACATTATGTACCGGGGTGACATTCTGTACACGGGTGACATTCTGTACAAGGGTGACATTTTGTACCAGGCATTCTTACATCCTGTACAGGGGTGACACACTAACAGTCTGTACTGAGGTGACACTCTTAATTTCTGCACAGGGCGACATTCTTAAATTATGTACCAGGGTGACATTTTTTTTTTTTTTTTACCAGGGTGACATTCTTCCGTTCAACAGAGGGGTAAGGGGAGATTACAACCGAGGATTTTCCCATGGGTACACAGGTCAGTGTACCAGAAATATTTTAACTCACTCAGTACGGCCAGTCCTCTCTTCTCCTCTACACAGACCCCTCGGATGTCCAGTGGGTGTCTGAATGACCCAACCTTTAGCCTCCGTCGTCAGAATTGTGGTATTCTTTGTCAACATTCACCTCTTCAGTATAAGAGCCTTCCTCTTGCAATATTTTGATGATGGTAACTGGGGTGAAACGCTGTTAACGTCGTCTCTTTCGCCGTTCGTATGGAGAGAGTTAATCGGAAAAGAAAGCTATGCAGGCTAGTGTGTCATGAAGCGAGGATACCAACACTGTACCCCTTTCATATGGGTACACCACCACAAGAGGTCATGTGAACATGAACACTCCCACG
>JAAQRG010034271.1:0-10799 GCA_011634625.1 Babylonia areolata
TCGAGTAACTGAACTGAGATTTAGTTCAGTCTTCAATCTTGCAGTCATGCACACTGTCTTGCCGAGCAATTCAAGTGACTTGGGTGTGCACAGCGCTTATAATAATAATAATAATAATTGTGTTAATGATAACAACAGTACTAAAATATTTCTTAATAGTAATAATAATAATAAAGTTAATGATAATAATAATGAGAGAGAGAGAGACAGAGAGAGAGAGAGAGCAAATGTATTGTTTTAGTGTTCGCAGCTTAACATCATTTATTTGTCTGATTGTTTTTGTTTGTTTTTTGTGGGTTTTTTGTTTGTCCATAATTCCCTGTAAGACAAATAAATTGAGTGAGTCACACACGCGTACACCCACTCAACGATTGTCATGAAGCAATAGGATTATTTCGACAGAGTCATTTCCCTTTGACGATGCACTGACTATTTGAGGAAACTGCGTTTTCGTAATAATACACGGTGATAGGCGGACTGTTTCAGTCCACATACCTTTTCTTCTCATACGGTGAGTGATCCAGGGAAAACAATAATACTCTCAATTACATGGACTTCACTAACTGGTAAACTGTATTTAATGTCGCAGATGTAAAAGAAAAGAAAACCAACACACTGAGTCATTGTTACACAGGCTTTTCCAAAGCACGTGACATGGATAGAGATTCGGATCATTAAGTCAAGAAGAACTTTTCCGAAATTGTTTTCTGACAACATGATTTTAGTATTAGAGCTTCTAGTGATTGTAAAAGCAGCAGGCATCACGCTTTCACACAGAAGAGGCCCTTTATTATGAAAATAATAAGATATAAGTAAAGTTTTAGGAAACCTGTTTTCTGATGTAATACTATTTTTACGGGGCCAAGATGATTGGTTTCACTTTACGGCTCTTGTTGAGCAAGGGGTTGCGACCCGTTGCGAATGTCTACTTTCGCAAACGTGTAATATAACCATATCAGTGGATGCAGCTTGCAACTTCCTGCAGTGAGGGATTGTGTTCATGTACAACAGGCCGTTCGTTGGGAATGCTTTGTTTTGAAATGTATTATTTACACCTGTCTGCAAATTGTACAGAAAATCAATACTTGGGCGCTATGGACACTTCCAACTGTACAAGCTAACACAGAGCAGTGGATTAAAACCCACATGTCTGTCATGATGCACACGGCTTATTATTAGGCCAGTTTCTGTATGGTAAGCAGCTTTTGAGAGTAGTTTCTGATGACAGTACTCAGTATGTTTCACCTTGTTGACTTACTCATGAATATGTGAGAGGAAATTTTTATTTAAATTTCAGGGTAGGAAAATTCCTGACTTTGACAATGAAGCCATCCAATCAGGCTAATGTTGAATCAGTGAAGCCTAACTGTCTGTTGTTACAAACCAATCAGATCTTGAAACACCACCATCATAAGACTCAGTTCATGGGAAACTTCTGTTTCTTTGCTATCAATAGATTGACATGTATGTTGTGATCCAGTAATTTGTGGCTCCATTTATTTTTAAATATAACACATCACAAAGCTAAAAATTGTACTTTAGCCAGAAAGTGATCTGCTAGACTAAAGGGTGGGGGATCTGGAGAGGTTATCTCTGTGTGTGTGTGTGTGTGTGTGTGTGTGTGTGTGTTGTAGAGTATGTTTTGTTATTATTGTTTTCTTTTTTTTAGGGGGTGAGGCTTTTTCCCCTTTCTGTTTGGGGTTTTATTTTCATTGGCCCAAGGCCTTCAGTAGAGCAATTCAGTATCCCCTAACTTCCTGACAACTGTCCAGGTGGACCAAGTTATGGAAGACTTTGTTTTTAAAACATGAACTGATCAGCTTTTTTTAATAACAGTAGTTTGACTTTAAATATGAGATCCACAAGTGAAATAGATTAAATGTTGATGGTAATGGCCTTGGTTGAACAAAAGATCTCAAACGAAACACCAAAGCTTAAACAAAAGAGAGAGAGAGAAAAAAAAAAGCCGTCATGAAATTGAATGCAGATCTCTATCAGTTCCATACCTGATTTCAAATGATACAGTAATCTTCTATTATCAATGAAAGAAATGAGTTTTTTTTTGTAGACATTTTGAATTTGTCTGAGTAACCTTAGTTTGTAAAAAAAAAAAAAAAAAAAGGCACTATTTCAGAAACTTTGTTCTTATCCTGTTTATTTATCAAAATTTTGCTATCAGAACAAATTTCTAGAGTGCGGATGATTCAGTTTTAGTTTATCCATGCATTGATTCTTTTAAGTTTGTTTTACCTTCACAGGTCAGATGCAGTCCTATTGCCACGATGAACGAACAACCTCAGGACATCGGAGCGGTGGTAGCCATTGTTGGGATCAAAGGATGGCAGTGTAAACTGTGCAGCACCACTTTTCCCCGTTCCTTCAGCATCGACCACCACATGATGGCGAACCATCACCCACTGGATCAACAGGAACCCGCACCACCCCATAGTGTCATCACTGCTCCTTCTAGCAGATCCAGCGATCATTTTCTGAATCAGGAAGTTGATGACATCATGGAGGATGTGAGCACTGCGAATGCCTCAAATAAGGCAAGTGGGGAGAACAGTAGAGTTGGAAAGAGTTCTTCTGGGAGCATAGGGTTTGCTCCCATAGGTTCAGAAACTTGCAACAATGTACTGTCTGCAGCTGAAGGTGGAAGAAGCTGGGGAAGAGATGGAGAATCTGCACGCATCAAAGTGGAGCCAGGTTTGAACACGGTGCACCAAGAAAGTCTTCCCCTGCGTTCGGACAAAACATTTGAGCAGCAAAGTGTCAGTTCTTCAGTTGATATGGAGAGCATGAGTCCATGTGAACAAGGCAGCACAACACGCAAACACCACTCTGGAGTTGAAATGACTCAGAGAGATTCAAACTGGACAGCCACACTGATCCCTGCAGAAAGATGCTCACCATGGCCCTCGGTTCAAGGCGACAGGGAAGGTGGCAGATGCCCTGGGCCACAAAAGGCAGCAAGTTCACTCAAACCTTACAAGGTGCGAACCTGCAGCTGTGGACAGCAGTTTGAATCCAAACCAGAATACAGACACCATCGCCGTGTGGTTCATTGTAGGCTGAAACATAAGGCATTTGTCTGTCACATTTGCAATGCTGAATACCAACAAAAGCGGGGTTTGAATCGTCATTTGTATCAAAAGGGGGAAACGCCCATTCCATGCAGTCAGTGTCCAAAACAGTTCCATGATCAGAATTCACTGGAAGAGCACCAAAAACACTGCCAGGGTTCTGAAGCACATAACTCCAAACCATCTGTAAGTGAGAGAGTGGTTGATAGCACCGACAACTCTATTCAGAACTCTTCATTTGATGAGAGTGAAAAGGCTGGCCATCTCAGGTCAGAGGACAGTTTTCCATGGGAGTGCTCCAAGTGCAAAAAGCACTTTGTAGAAAAATGCAAATTTCGCAAACATCTTGTAGAATGTGGGATTCTGGTTTGGAAAGATGGAAAGAGGCATTTTACCTGCAATCTCTGTGGCACAAGTTTCAGTCTGCTGGTTCAGTATCATCGGCACTATGTGCTTGACCACAAGCTGGCTTTTCTTAATGAGTCAAGCTCAGCACGCTTTTCACCTTTCATGGGGAACTCCCCAGTCCCTTCACCTGTGCCCTCAGTGACATCAGAGATCAACACAGCCATGGCTGGAGTCAGTCTGAACCAATCCAGACCAATGGATGTCACAGAGAACTCCAGCCCTAACTCAAGCATCATTGACTTGACGTCTGACACAAGCCTTCCCTTTTCCAGCACTATTGACTTGACTTCAGATGCTGGCTGTGATGAAGATGTAAAAAGCAGGGTTCAGGAGGACATAAGCCGCTTGGTTTCAAACCCACAAATTAGAAGCACAGCTCATTTGAAATCTGACTTGACCACCGCGGCAACAGTCAGCGCTTCAAACCCTTCACTTTCATCTTCTCTCCCAACAGTTTCTGATTCTTCTGGTCCTCTTTCACTCAGCACAACTGCAAGTTCTTTGGAACCTCCGTCACTTGGGTCTACCACTGGTTCAAGTTCAGATCAGAGGTCGTTTCCTTCTGATTACACTTCTTCCTGCCCTTTGTCTCTCACTTCTGCTTCGTCCGGACAGACCAGCGACAGGGAAAGCATTGTCATCAGTGATACAGAGGGCAGTGATTCATCTTCAGACAGTGATGATGAAGAGTGGGAGATCATTACGGACCAGGGCAGGGAAAAGGAAGAAGCTGGGAAGGAGAAGAAGACTGGACCTGATGGTGTCAACTGTGGTGAGGCAGGCAAGGGGGAAGACTTTTCTTTTGGAGACTTCTTTGGTCCACCACACCCGGGGCATCATTTCCACCCACCACCACATCCTCCCCATCCTGCTCATCATTTCCCACCACCGCCACCATTCTTCCCACCACATGGTCGTTTTCCCCCACCTTTTCATGCCTTCCATCATCATCGTCCAAGGTGTGATCGTGGAGCGTTCATGCGTGGAAGGTTCATGCACAGAGGGTTCATGCGTGGCTGTATGGCTTTTTTTGGAGCATCAAGGTTTGGTCCCCCAGGCTGGTTTGGTCAGGAAGACGGTGCATCTGACAACTCCCAACAGTCTAAAAATGCCACTGCCACTTCATGTGGTGAAGCAGCCGATACATCGTCCAAGCCTACATGCTCTGCTGCTCCACATCAAGAGAATGCTGAGAGACAATCAGCACAGGAACAGGAGAACTCTGCAAATGAGAACACTGCAAATGCTGGACCCTTTTCTCATGCAGAAAATTTCTGTAAATGGGCAGGAAAATGGAAAGAGGGCAAGGCGAGCAAGATGATGTGGAAGAGAATGTTCTGCAGTATGTTCAAGAACTTCCATGGTGAGGGAGAGAGTCTGCTCTGTCCAGAGTGCATGCAGACCTTCACAGAAGAGTCTGAGCTTGAGAAGCATTGTCGGGAGAACCACCCAACAACAGTAGAGTTCATCTGCTTCCTTTGTCAACAGGCTTTTTCCGAGCCTGTTCCCTACAGCAGGCATATCAGACAGCACTGTGAAAATTTCTTCCACATGAGGGGACGAGGTCGTGGTTGGGGCTTCAGGGGGATGGGTCGAAAGATCTTCAAACAGCTGTGGAAGGGAGGCGGTCCCTATGACATGTTCGGCAGTCATCTGTTCAGCCACGGTCATCAGCATCAGGAGGCGAGCGACAACGACTCCAACAGCCCAGATACCTCGTCCAAAGATTTCAAGGAATGTCCTGTCTGCAATAAAAAGTACCGAGCAAACAGCCGTGAAAGCTTCTTCGAGCGGCACGTCAACTCGCATTATGGTGTTGAAGTGTACAGCTACAAGTGTGAAGAGTGCGGGAAGAAGTTTCTGGAGAAGGGGAAGTTCACCGCGCATCAAGCTAAGCACAAGGCGTCCCCCTTTGTGTGCCAGGTGTGCGGGAAAAATTACCAGAGCAAAACATCACTCACACGGCATGAGAGGATTCATACAGGAGAACGTCCTCACAAGTGAGTTTGCGTTGTTTATTTAGCATTTTTCCTTGCTCTGTTTGTCCAACTGTTTATCTCTCTGTTTAGAATATATTCTAAGAGGATGGGGACAAAGATTAATTCAGATAAAAATTGATGTCAGGCATTAGAATGCATAATTGAAGTATGTACGTATAATACAAACACTTAAAATAAAAAAAATAAAAAAATTCCTGGTCAGTATATATTGTGTGTTTTTACAGCTTTACTTTTTGCATGTGCTCATGTACATGCATTCTTTCCATTGTTCCTGTTTTTACTTTTTTTTTGAAATGGAGGATAATCAGATTGTAACTCTGAACTACCAAAATCTTTAGTTATCATCTTCAAGCTTGCCTCTTTGTCTTTGAGTTTGAGAGAGTGCTCAGATTTTCTGAAAAACACTGCAGGTACATCTTTTTGGTGTAATTGACATCATCAGTCATGATTATGAAAGGAAGCCTAGAGTACAGCCACATAGTCCACTCCTAAATTGTGGATCACCATATTCTTTGTATTATCAGTGTCATCCACCGTTAAAGAATGATCTGTCTATCTACATATATGTTTTCCATCTCTCTAAAATGCCATTGGAAAAGCAAAAGCAGCACAGAAGATGGAGTTCTTAGAGTATTAGAATATGAGAAGAAAAAAAAAAAAGGGATCATATTTAATACTTCATTTTTTATCTGTTAATGATCATGTGTGGGTGTTGATATGCATGGCAGGAGAAGAGGAAGGGTTTTGCTAACATGGTTGGTTGTGCACTTGCATGAAATCATGTTATCAATATCATTTCAGATGAGGAAGTAGGATAAGTTTTGTTTTTGTATTGGATTTCTTTTTCCCAAGAACAAAAACAAAAAGCAACAACCCCCCCCACCCCCCTCCAAAAAACCCCCAAAAACCCAGAAACAGTTGATTGTGGGGTTGAGGGGGAGGGGGGTCATGGATTTGTGTAAGCAGTAGCTTTATTTTTTAAGCTTAATAAGTTCACTGCTTCAGAAAAATGGTAGTTTATAAATTGTTTTAAAACATGCTCATCTTTTCAAGGAACAAAAAACAAACATTTAAATGAAACAAACAAAAAATGAAGCTAGTAACTTCAACTCTGAGATTAGAAGCACTTAGCCTTTGCTGGCTATTGTGGATCATACACGACCCAGAAGGGTACAAAAACGCAAATATCTCAGCCAATTCTTAATATTTTTCTACAAAATTTCAGAAATGCTTCCTGCATCTAAAAGGCCAACTTTTGCTAAAACATGAAAAAAATTCATATATTAGTTAATGAGTAATTAAAGGTGGTGTTTTAACTACACACGGACGCTTGTGTGGGTCGTGTATGACCCATGCTTTTTAAAGAGGAAAAAACGTGGTCACCCCTCGAAAGCTCATGTGGGTCATGCATGACCCATACCTTTTTGAAAGTGATTTCAGAAGGTTTAATTTGCAGTTAGTGAAGGAAAATAAAGAAGTTTTACTTTCAATAGCCTCACTACCCCACTACTTTTGTTATAAGCTTTGGAAGAATATACAGGTTTTTGTCTCTTTACAAAGTATGGGTCATGCACGACCCACACAAGCTTGGGGGAATATACAGGTTTTTGTCTCTTTAAAGGTATGGGTCGTGGACGACCCACATGAGCTTCCGTGTGTAGTCAAAAGCGACAGCCAGTGGAGGTTAAGTTAACAGTAACATACATAATACATGATGAGCATTATTGTATTGTGTTGCTTTTTGTCACAACAGACTTCTCTGTGTCAAATTCTGTTATCCTTGGGGAGTGCAGTGTTACCTTTTTTTAATGTATGTCTGCATGTGTCTTTGTTTTAAAATATGTTAAAAGTGGAATTTTCTGCATAATTTAGCCAGGAACAACCCTTTTGTAGTCGTCTTTTTTTTTTTTTTCTTAAATGTGCAAAGCGCATGCTGCATGTAAGATTTTGGTTTATCACCCCATCAGAATGGCTAGCCTCAAGACCACCACTCAAGGTCTGGTGGAGGGGAAGAAAGTGCTGGGAAGTGTGGGATTCGATCCCGCACGCTCTGATCTATTCTGTTGCTTCCTACTCCTAGGCAGACATATTACCACTAGACCACTGCCCCACCATTTAACGTGTGTTTGTGAGTGTGTTTTTGTGCGTGTGTATCTATAGTTACTGTAATGTTATGTTGTTGTCATTGCAGGTATCGAGCCATGATAAGGGCTTAAGATCTGAGCTGTATTATTCGGTGTAATCATCACACATGTTGTTATCACTGCAGGTGTTGCTGTGTGTATATTGTAATTGCTGTGTTATCATTTCAGGTGTTTATAGACTTGTGTGGACTGGAGATCTGAGCAGTATTTTTCTTTGTATAATGTGTTATTATAAATATTGTTGTGTTGATTTTTTTTGTAATGATTTGTAATGATTGCATACATGTGTCAAGACTGAAGTGAGGGCTTAAGATCTGAGCATATATTGTATATATTTTATATATCACCATATGTCTGTCAGTGTGTGTTTTTATTTTGTTATGGTGTTATTTCACTGTCCAGACTGACGAGAGTTTGAGATCTGAGCAGTATATTGCTCTCTCTCTCTCTCTGTAGTCTATCTGGAAAGTTAGATATCTAACTTTATATGTCTGTAGATATATATTATGATGTATTGTTATGTTTTTGATGTTGCAGGTGTCCAGACTGTGGCGAGGGCTTCATCGAGCTGCGAGAACTGGAGAGACACCGCATGAAGCACACAGGCCAGGACCCGTTCCAGTGCAAGGTGTGCAACAAGGGCTTCACACTCAAGGACTCCCTGCTCAACCACATACGTAAGCAGCACCCAGACGAGAGCCCTGTCCTGGCCATGAGGAGAGCCATGGACCTGTCAGGGGCAGATCAGCCTCACAAACAACACTCCAGCTCCAAGGACGGTTTGTCGTCAGAAACGCAAGCAGGCAGCGTTACTACCGTGAAGGAGGAGAAGGGGTCTACTGAACAACAGGAACTGACGGTGATGGAACTGGACTGATTTGTTAGGGTAGGTATCAGAGTTGCTTGAATTTTAGTTTTAGCTTCGAGTCATTTCCTAGGGTACGCACGTTGGATGTACGCAAAGGTCAGTCATCTGCTCCTTTGCTCAAATTGTTGTCTTGTTATTTGGTTTTTGGGTTGTTGTTTTTTTTGTGTTTTTTTAACAGCAGAAGTGGTGTAGCATTTGTGGATTAGGCCGCACACTTCAACACCTTGAAACTGAAAACTGTGGTGTGATTCACTCTTACCATTGGTAGTGTTGCTTGAACTGAGGTACTCCAGTTGTTTGTGATCAGTGTTGGTATGTTTTACATATATAAAAGTTTGCAGTTTCCATGCACCTAGAAGAATCATTATTCCCCTGTAGGGATGCCAGGGGTCTTTCAGTATAAATAGCAACACCGCCTTCTGGAAATTCTGTGCTAGAAATTTCCTCTTTTCTGTCACTCTCTTTGTTTCTGTCTTTTCTCTTTCTTCACTGTTGTCTCCTTTTTCTGCCCTCCCAGTCCATTCCCCCAAACTCTTTTTTCAAGCAAGCATTAACACTTTTTACTCTTTTCCACAGTCTGTGATGTATTATCTGTGCTGTTTTGCTCTGGCGATTAGGTAGCGAGATACAAATGTAAACACTGGGATGGGCACTAGCTGCCCATTCTGCAGTGTTATTTGCCTATATGGCTTTTTTTTTATGTATTTTTTTGTTTGGCTTGGAAGTTCTTCCCCCTCCCCCCCTTTTTTATTTTTATTTTTTGTAATCTGGGGATGATAAATTAAGTGGAAGGGCTGGTGTCCTCAGCATGGTCTAGTCTTATTTGTCATAAGGAGCGAAATGGTTGGGATACCTTGCCATAAGGAGCGAAATGGTTGGGATACCTTGCCATAAGGAGCGAAATGGTTGGGATACCTTGTCATTAACCGTTTTGTGGGTTTGTCATAGTGTTTCTTTGTAGATGCGACAGTTTTGTGTTGATATGGTTGAGCATTTGTAATGTTTGACAGTCCTGATATGGCCCTGTGCGGTCGACTGGACTAGTAAAAGCAACAAGAATAACGAATCATTATTTTTTTTTTTTTATTGTATCGGGTGAGGGTTACATTTCAAGTGCAGCTGAAAGCCAGCCAACTTTTCTTCTGCTCATTTCAAATAAATTTAATATTAAGTACATTTTGAAATATATATATATATTATTTCATTGGATTATATTATGTACATTATCATTATGAAATGTACATATAAAAAAATATATTAAATATGTCTGTGAACTAAGTTTTGTTTAACATTCCCCCAACACTTTTGAGCATTTTCTGTCCGAGGAAACTTTATTGCAGGCAGTCCTGAAACTTGTTGGACAGATGTCAGGGCATTGTTGCTCAAGTAGAGATTTATTTAGTTTGCAAAATGAGTGATTCCACTTGGCCCAGCTGGGTAATTCTTACCTGACAGTCAACTCATTTTACTGTGCTGATGAACAGGCTCTTCTGTCCCAATTTATGATGTGGTGTTTGTGAGAATCTGATTCTGAATACATAACCTTGTACCAAGGTTGCAACATGATTGGTTGATTAAAAAAAAACACCCCAAAACCAACCCCCCCCCCCAAAAAAAAACAAAGAAAACTGTGTGTTAAATTAGCATTTCTAGTTTACTCTAGTATCTCTCTTGGTTTCTCTCAGGCACCTGTTAACAAATATCAACTTGGAATTTGTAGCTGCGTTTAAATTTCAATCATAAAAAAAAGGAACACTTTGGCTGAAATTTTCAACTGTGTTTATATTTCACTCATCTAAAAAGGAATATTTCTACGACTACGGAAATAATGGTTCCTTTGGAAATTGAACATCAGCTGGGGACTGGAGAAGACAGATGGGTTGACCCATTCTTACTTGGAAACACACACGGTACATGCAGTTCCCCAAGGCAGCAGACAGGCCCTTCAGATCAAGGGCAGGTAGGTAGTATCATGACAACAGACAAGCCCTCATACATGCCTGAAAACTGGAATTTTGATTTTTTATTACTTGAGACAGACTGAGATCTGTGCATTGAAATGTTGTAATAATTATTTTCTCATGAAGATTGGCCACATTTCAGATTGCATGCGGTGGGAATGACAACCCTAAACTAATTTAGCTGTGCTAAAAATTCAGTTATTGTGTGGTCTTACATTGTTATTTATGCCATGTTTGATCTAAACTTGTGTCATTATTTATACTTTTGAAATCTTCCATACTCAAGCAGAAGCAAAACCTTGTGTTTTTTGTTCCATAGGACCCATAGCAGCATT
>JAAQRG010034275.1:0-10851 GCA_011634625.1 Babylonia areolata
TTCTGTTTGTAATCTGTGTGCATCATAGATTTCATAACACCTGATACCTCTTTCTGAGATAATACATTTTTTTCTTCTGATTCTGACTTTACTGTGGAACTTCTTCTTCTCCGTTCGTGGGCTGCAACTCCCACGTTCACTCGTATGTACACGAGTGGGCTTTTTACGTGTATGACCGTTTTTACCCCGCCATGTAGGCAGCTATACTCCGTTTTCGGGGATACTGTGGAACTCACTCCATTGCTGAAAAAAAGTGAAGAGAGTGACATTACTAACAACGTTCTGAACGCAGTTTCATTCACAGAGGAATCATGTTGGCTACAGAACCTATACTCTGCTTTGTCTTAGAAACTGGTGCTCATTATTCGGGGATGTCAGTTTTCTGATTCCTATAGCAAATCAATGTTTGACATTTCTGACCATTGAGGCAAGCTCTTAGGTTTGAAGTTAATGGTCATAACCATTTGATATAAAACTGATTACGACACAAGAATGAAGAATCCAGAATATTTAATCCTTTCACCCCTTTTAGGGCATGGAGGATATTATATAACAGCAATAGTATTTTATACCAAAATTAAACATAAACAATTAAAATAACATGAGTATCAGAAACATACACACACACTTACACACACACACACACACACACACACACACACACACACACACACACACACACACACACACACACAACCACCACCACCACCATCACCACCACCACCACCACCACCAAAAACAAAACAATGTGCAAGGGTCACACTTCCTTTTCCAGCCATACACTCCCCACTTCCCCCCAATTTCTTGATTTGTCCGAACGCAGTGACGCCTCCTTGAGTAAGTGGACTGAAATGACCTCTTGATTTTAAATGGCCTTCTTTCTCTGTTGTCAGCCAGTCACGTATTGTAAATTGATCACCCTACACCGTATCACATATCACATAAATTTGGTCTCCTACAATGAGGGCACAGGACTAGACTGTAGCTTAAAACATATTGTTCTGAATCAAGAACGATACAATCTTGCGTGGAAGGGCAGCTGCGATGTATATACGTATGTTAAAAAAAATGTATGAATGCAGTGTGTGTGTGTGTGTGTGTGTGTGTAATATTGATATTCAATATGTGTGTGTATATTTAATATGTGTTGTTATTATTTCAATATTATTATTCCAATATGTAGCATTGTGTATTCTGGTATTGTGATATGTGTCTGTATTTGTGGTGTGTGTTTGTGTGTGTGTGTGTGTGTGTGTGTGTGTCTGTGGTGTGTGTGTGTGTGTGTGTGTGTGTGTGTGTGTGTGTGTGTGTGTGTGTGTGTGTGTGTGTGTGTCTTCTTCTTCTTCTTCTTCACTTTTGCTCACGTAACACATTACATCAATTTTACGTGCACACACCAAAATGGGACTAACAAACTGAACACACACACACACACACACACACACACACACACACACACACACACACAGAGAGAGACACACGTGATAATGTACCAATTGGTCTTTTTAAATTTTTTTATTGTTTTGTTACTTTTAATAGACTATTCCAGTTACTATTCTTATTCGTAGTTCTCATCATTTTATTTTGTTTCATTTTATTTCTTTATTTCTATGTCTTGTGTCGTTCTTTATTTTTATGTTTTGTGTCGTTAAATGGGCAGAATTGTAAAAAGGCCTTTACTGTGCCTAATTCTTTACCCTTTAATGATTCAATCAGTCAATCAATCAATCAATCTTCTTCTTCTTCTCCTTAATCTTGGAATGAGTATACCGTAAAGCCTTGTCACATCCCCAACTCACCTCTTTTACTTACAATCGTTCAGTGCTTGACAGAAAGGTTTTTAGAGAGCCGACACTGGCTCTGAATAAACGTAATTGTGATGTCTTTGATCCATCACAACCAGAACCTAATCTTCTTCTTCTTATTATTATTTTAGATTTCTGAACCCCCACCCCCACCCCCCACCCCTTAAGTGTTTTGGGAGTGATTGCTTATTGAAAGTCAAAATCTGTTTGGAAGTCACAACAATAGGTTTCCGATTTTACAGCAGAAACACAGCACGTGGAAACCATCACATAAAAAAAAAACCGTGCCCTCATCCGTTACCCTGTATGTATTTGTCCTTAAATGTGAGACGGGTATATTGCTTGTGGGATTTGAAATTTGTTCAGCGGTGGACACATCGTCTGCCAGCAACCATAAAAAGAAAAGAAAGAAAGAAAGAAAGAAAAGAATGAAAACAACCCCAGAAAAACCCACTGGCTTTTTCAAAGAAAACTCCAGTATCAAATATTGAGGGCGAAAGCATTAAACTGGCAGAATTATACGAAGAAAAGAAAAGAAAATGACGTTTCGATCTGTAAGATTGATGGAAGATGCAGCAGCAGCAGTTGTAAAGGAAGGAAGTGTAGGAGAGGGGATGGAAGGAAGGACCGGTGTAAGGGCCTCAATCTATCCCCCCCCCCCCCAGCTAGACTTTACCATTCTGGGCAAATCTCTAGAAACGATGACATGAATATGTTATGAAAAAAGGGACAGAATTCAGATGCCAAACCTTCTCTTCATGCCACTGGTTATCCTCAAAGTGCTGGTTATCCTCAAAGTGCTGGTCACATGCCACTGGTTATCCTCAAAGTGCTGGTCACATGCCACTGGTTGTCCTCAAAGTGCTGGTCACATGCCACTGGTTGTCCTCAAAGTGCTGGTCACATGCCACTGGTTGTCCTCAAAGTGCTGGTCACATGCCACTGGTTGTCCTCAAAGTGCTGGTCACATGCCACTGGTTATCCTCAAAGTGCTGGTCACATGCCACTGGTTATCCTCAAAGTGCTGGTCACATGCCACTGGTTATCCTCAAAGTGCTGGTCACATGCCACTGGTTATCCTCAAAGTGCTGGTCACATGCCACTGGTTATCCTCAAAGTGCTGGTCACTTTTCTCTGTTCGCTCCACGTTTTTGTTGCTATCTGTATCGTCGTCGTCGTCGTCATCGTCGTCGTCGGCTTCCTTCCGTTTCGAGAGACAATGGCTGCACCAGAGATGTAGTCACTGCTGACGTTACACTTCCTGCTGTGGTTGTGTAGACCGATCCTGGAGTGACAATCTCTACTGCATGTGGGCCATTTAATGTCTCTCTATACAGAACATAAAATATCTTTCAAAACGCTTCTGAAATACATCCTCATATAAACATCTGTCTGCTGTAAGAAACAACAAGATCGGCATCGACAAAGCAACTCTGGTGATGAAATATCAAGGTGGTGATTATTTTCCGCTTTTCCCGATATGATTTCGTTACATAAAGAACCTAAAAATATCTTTCAAAGCGCTTCTGAAATATACCAGCACACAGACATCTGAATGCTGCGAGCAACAACAACAACATGAACAGCTCTCGGCAAGCAGCCCGACCCTCCAACAATAACACCAACAGGAGAAACTGGGTTTCAGGTGACAGAAATACAAACATCAGCCTACACTAATAATTCCTGAACAACGTCTGTATGTTGATGGCAAAAACGTCACCACAAAACAGAGAAAACAGCACACAGCCAAAAAGCCGGCGATCCTCCTGGCACTGAAAAACACACAGCCGTGGAAACATTACGATGCTTGATCGTATCTTAAAGGAAGCGCCGACATTCCAGGAACAAGTCCTGTAAATATGAAAGCGTTCTTTGCGTGGTGTTATTACTATGCTTCATATCAAATATGATGGAGGAGGGGATTTCTTTCTTTCTCTCTTTTTTTAAAGTCAGAGGCCCCTGTGTTTCTCTCTCTATTTTCGACCGTCGTTCCAGAACTAAATGTAGAGTGGCATGCCTGTTGTATCTTATGTCATCTCGTCATTTCTGGCTTTTGGTGTATGAACCGTACACACAGGCACACACACACGCGCGCGCACACACACACACACTTAAGTAGTCGCTCAGCCTTGCAAGCCCCCCGCCGCCCCCCACCCCCCCACCTCCACACACAAACGCACGCACGCACGTACGGACACACACATACACACCACACTATTTCCTAACCTCCACCACTCTCCCTCAGTCGCAACTGCTGGATCAAGGTAAGTTTTTAATTAACGAAGGTCATGGCGTATACCTCAAGACTACTGTCAAGAGCTCAACACGGACATCTAAGAGAACCCACAGCAGGTTTGCAGTAGAAGACCATTCCGTCACCCTCTGAGAAGGCCGTGAAGTTTCAGTTTCAGTTTCAAAATGTCAAAGCGTGCGGGCTGATCCATACATACGCTACACCACATCTGCTTTGAAAAAAAAGAAAGAAAGAAAGAAAGGAAGTAGCAGATTTTGTATTTGTATTTTGTATTAAATTCGGGCTGCTCTCCCCAGGGAGAGCGCGTCGCTATACTTCAGCGCCACCCATTTTTTTGTATTTTTTTTCCCTGCGTGCAGTTTTGTCTTTCCTATCGAAGTGGAATTTTCTACAGAATTTTGCCATGAACAACCCTTTTGTTGCCGTGGGTTCTTTTACGTGTGCTAAGTGCATGCTGCACACGGGACCTCGGTTTATCATCTCATCCGAATGACTAGCGCCCAGACCACCACTCAAAGTCTAGTGGAGGGGGAGAAAATATCGGCGGCTGAGCCGTGATTCGAACCAGCGCGCTGAGATTTTCTCGCTTCCTAGGCGGACGTGCTACCTCTAGGCCATCACTCCAGATGCCTGACCTACGTAAAGCCCCCGGGCAGATCAGGCCTTGAGTGGTGGTGAACGGACAGAGAAACGGAGAGACATTTTTCTGCAGTCTGTAACGATCAATAAAACATAAACTTTGTGATAGTATGGAAAGCATTTTACTTTTGTTGCTTGAGGCTTCCTTTCATACTACAGTCTGTGCTTCACCAATTCACTGACAGCAATACGAACCGGACAATTAATTAACAGTATTGAAGCTCACGCTTTACAATGAAGCCTTGTGCTTGCAACAGTATCACAGAAGCAGACAATCGGCCAAGGAATATCTCAGTGTCTGCCAGTCGGTGATTCATGCCAACCTGGAGAATGAAACCTTTCAACAGGTGTGGCTCCACAGGAGTACGGATTGCGGAAGGCGAGGAGTGGGGAGGGGGGAGGGACTTGTATGACGCTAAGGGAATGAGGAAGAAGAAGGAAGAAGAATGAGAAGAAGAAGAAGAAGAGGAAGAAGAAGAAGAAGGAGAAAGTAAATTCTGATAGTGAATGAGAAGAAGAAGAAGAAGAAGAAGAAGAAGAAGAAGAAGAAGAAGGAAAATGTGATAGTGATCTGTTTACACGTGTTGCTTGTTGATCTTGTGTGACGTTATACCACCCTTTCCGTACTAAAACCTCCTGCTGCTGTTTTTTTCTTCTCCTTTCCTGCTTGCTTGTTGTTCTTCGCTGCTGCCATGTGCTCTGCATTATGATTGCTGTTTGGAGACGTGCGCTGCGCTGGAAACACTGGCAATTTCTTATTTAAAACCCATCTCTCTCAAGAGGCGTGTACTGTTGTTCTTCTGGGATACGGAAGGTTCAAAGACAAATTTCATAAAGAAAACACACACACCCTCCAGGCTGTGTATGAAACACAGCGGATGAAATCAAACATGAACTAAAATAAAACAACAACAACAACAAATACAAAACAAACAAAAAACAAACCAAACCAAAAACGCAAAAAACCCTACGACTTTTAGGCTGCACAGTGTAATGTCTTTCCGACCCCCTGCACTACAATAGTTTGACATCAGCACATCTGGACTTCCATAACTTGGCAAATCAAAAGTCAGTAAAAGAAAACAACAACTGAATATTCCGGAAAAAAACCGCCTTCTCCTCTCAACATCATAATATGCTGAACTGTGCCTTAGGAAATTACAACAGACACACAACAATATGTTGTTGTGTTTTTTTTCGATTGTGTAATACTGCACCTCCTTTCTGATTTTCCTCAACACATCCCAAGCTGCACCAGGACATTTACCAATTCCCCAAAGCAGCACCAACACCAGTGACAAAGCAGTCTTCCACTGTTCCCAGCTCCGTAAGTTCCGGACCAAGAAGCCATCTCGATTGACATCAATGGGTAAGCACAGTAAGGTCATGTATAAACAGAAAAGACCAACGTCAAAGCCTTTTTCTGGTTTTCCTCGACTGAATTTCAGTTGTTCTTGTTGATATGGAATTTACTGCAGAAAGACCGAGGAGAAAGGCCCAAAGACAGACAGCCTGACAGCCTGACAGCCAGCCAGACAGACCGACAGCCAGCCAGCCAGACAGCAAGCCTGGCAGACAGACAGACAGACAGCCTGCCTGCTAGCCAGACAGCCTGACAGCCAGCCAGACAGCCTGACAGACAGAGTGGCAGTCAAACAGCCAGGCAGACTGACAGTTAGCCAGACAGCCTGAAAGCCAGCCAGCCAGCCAGGCAGGCAGACAGACAGACAACCAGACAGACAGCCTGACAGGCAGACAACCAGACAGACAACCTGACAGACAACCTGAAAGCCAGCCAGCGAGACAGCCAAACAGACAGCCCAGCGTCAGACTACACCTGCGCGCAATGTGGGAGGGACTGTCACTTCCGTGTTGGCCTGTCCAGCCACGTTCTCACCTCCACGCTCCGCCCCCCCCCCCTTTTTTTTTCCCCGTCTGATATCACTTAAAGTGGAAGACGTTAAACTGAAGACTACTACTACTACTACTGTCCAGCCACACCGCACCCGTCGCCGTTATCATGTTCGTTTATTTATCTATAGTCTCTTCATCTAAGATGATGATATTAGACTTGAAATAAATGGTATTATTATTATTATTATTGTTGTTGTTGTTGTTGTTGTTGTCAGCATCGTTATCATTATTATTATTGTTATTATTCCTATCATCGTGATAATTATTTTTGTCATTTTTACTTAGAAATCAGCATTTCTGAAAATCAATGGTAGGGGAAGAATTATTTAACGTAAAAGGACGCGGTTGAGGTGGAAGGGGATGGGGGGTGGAGATGGGGGCAGGGAAGTGAAGAAGGAAGAGAAAGAGAGAGAAGAGAATGTGTGGAAAAGATAGGGTACAAAATGTAAAATGTGAGAGGGCGAATGTCAGTGAATGGAGAAAGAAAAGCATGATATTGGAAGGGTGTGTGTGAGATAATGATTGTGGAAGCGGGACAGAAAATCAGTCAATAATCAGATACTGTATGCAATACTTGATTACCGCAGGCAAGAGCGCAAAATTCTGTAGCCTCCTCGGGACTGAAGGATGTCTATCTAAATCCAGAAAGGGAATTTTCCATGCCTGAATGAATGGATTTTAGAGTTTGTACCTGTGACAGGTGGCTAGCGGCGGGATCCTCTCCTGTGCACCCCGCTACCTGTTCCAGCTGTAAGTGGTGTTGAGCTTGGCACCGCCTTTCTGCCCCATCCTGCTCGCTGTCACCGTGTCTATTGATGCACGCGCTATGCTCGTGCGCATTTCTCGGTGACTCCATAAACATCAGTCGGGTGCAGGTATGGGGCGGAGCAGATGTTTCATATTATCCCCAACAGCTGTCAAACCAGATTTCGGGGTTCATTCACGTAACACTCTCTGAATAGCGTCGTTGGAAATAAGTCTGCTGAAATAAGTTTTCTTTACAGGATGATGGTCCAGCTGCAAATTTTGGCAACTTGATACCACACATAACTAAACAATTGGATGCCTTTGAATCCGAATACCTTTATAAGATCCTAGTTATCAAATGGTCATGACTTTATTTCAAACAAGATGTAAGAAAGAATTCCCAGTCATCGGCCTTTCGTGTCCAAAACGATGCCTCCGCTGGCTGTGAAATGTACTGTGGTTCTCCACAACAAGGAACCCACACAGCAAGCCGTCAATTGGACACCTACATGTCAGAAAAAGACAGGACAGCCCACTATGATCTGGTGGCGGTGTGGAGAAAACAACACTTGAAGACAGACGATGGAGTGACACCAGTAAACTGACACTTCTTGACAGACGATGGAGTGACACCAGTAAACTGACACTTCTTGACAGACGATGGTGTGACACCAGCAAACTGACACTTGACGACAGACGATGGTGTGACACCAGTAAACTGACACTTCTTGACAGACGATGGAGTGACACCAGTAAACTGACACTTCTTGACAGACGATGGAGTGACACCAGTAAACTGACACTTCTTGACAGACGATGGAGTGACACCAGTAAACTGACACTTCTTGACAGACGATGGAGTGACACCAGTAAACTGACACTTCTTGACAGACGATGGAGTGACACCAGTAAACTGACACTTGACGACAGACGATGGTGTGACACCAGCAAACTGACACTTCTTGACAGACGATGGTGTGACACCAGCAAACTGACACTTGACGACAGACGATGGTGTGACACCAGCAAACTGACACTTCTTGACAGACGATGGAGTGACACCAGTAAACTGACACCTGACGACAGACGATGGTGTGACACCAGCAAACTGACACTTCTTGACAGACGATGGAGTGACACCAGTAAACTGACACCTGACGACAGACGATGGTGTGACACCAGCAAACTGACACTTGACGACAGACGATGGAGTGACACCAGTAAACTGACACTTGACGATAGACGAGGCAGCGACACCAGGTTCGTGGACGATGGGTGGAACGAAGCGGAAGCATCAGAGTCTGTTTCCTAAGATGGGTGTTTTTCACATCAACATTCCATACATGGGACTCGAACCTATGGACTCTCGCTTCCAAATTGGGAGCATGGCCACTAGGCCACCGCTTTATGTGGAGTTGATTGCACTAATAAATTTGGCAGTGAAACGGATTTAAGCAATAAAGAACGTAAAGAAACTGTAGGGTGTTGGTGGTACGTTCAGCTTATCATCCCCGTCAGGTTACCATCTCAAGGAGGAGGAAGAGGAAGAGAGGGAAAGAAGAAGAAGAAGAAGGAGGAGGAGGAGGAGGAGGAGGAGAAGGAGGAGGAGGAGGAGGAGAAGAAGAAGAAGGAGGAGGAGGAGGAGGAGGAAGAGAGGGAAAGAAGAAGAAGAAGAAGAAGAAGAAGAAGGAGGAGGAGGAGGAGGAGAAGGAGGAGGAGGGAGGAGGAGGAGAAGTTGTAGTAATGGTAGAGGTAGTAATAGCAGAAGAACAAGAAGAAGAAACACACACACACACACACACACACACACACACACACACACACACACACGAAAAGCGACGGGGGTGTGTTCACATTAAAATACAGTAAAAAAAAGCACTAATGACAGTGTTTTTCTTCCCATGTTTTCTTAGCCTTGCTGCAGCACGCTCACTACAACGACCTCTTTAAGAACAAATCTACATCATGTTTTGAGTTTTTTTCACCCTCAAAAAGCGTGCTTTGTTTTTACGCACTGAGGTCGTGTTTCGTTGAGTTATGAGCTGAAATGCTAAAGTGAGTAAAGACACGGGAAATCTTTTAAGAAGGTGTTTTTAAAGTAACGGTTTAACGATTACTGTTTTTCGTTTCTTTTTGCCGTAAACTATTTTTTGTTATTTCGCTTTTTTTTTTAAACAGAAAAAGCTTCTTCGATCTGTTTGTTATGACTTTTTTTTTCTTTTTTTTTTTTTAAGAACGGAGCTAAGCTTATGGAGTTGCACTTTACTAAGAAGTTCTTTTCAGTGGATCTGGAAATAAGTTTCTTTTCTCTCTTTTTATTTTCTCCAGAGCCACATAGACACACTGGTGAGACAGAATTCTCTATGTTGTGCAATTTCAGTGTTGAAAGAATGTTGGAGCGAGCGACATTTCAAGCAACAAAAACTAGTTTCAAAAGTGATTTTCATCATAAAAAGAAGAAATATTATTTCTAGCCGCACAAATTGTTTCATTCAGAACTTAAGACTGGTTTATTTTCTATACACAGGTAAAGAAATTCACCGTTCAAAAATAAGATAAAATACTTATAAACTGAAGCTGAGCAAGTTAAAAGAAAGTACGTAAATTACAATACACACGCACACACACATTAACACGCGCGCGCACATGAACACACACACACACACACATTAACACGCGCGCGCGCGAAGACACACACACACACACACGCACACGCACGCACACACACACACACACACACACACACACACACACACACACACTTCTTCTTCTTATCATTGTTTTTATCATAATTTTCATTATTCTAGTTGCTCATGTTGTTGTTGATGTTGTTGTTATTCGTGCTGCTGCTGCTGCTGCTGCTGCTGTTGTTGTTGTCGTTGTTAATCGTGTTGTTGTTGTTGTTGTTGTTACTCTTGTTGCTGTTATCAGTGTTGTGTTTTGGCGGTTACTGCACACCAAACACACAGACATGAAGGTAAATATCGCCACAAGTACAAAAGGACACCAGGGCACCAGATATATTCCTGTACTTATACCACATAAAACATCTATTGCTGTAAAAACAACAACAACAACAAAACAACCAAACAAAGACTACCAGCAGTCTGCTCTTCTTGCCGCCATTTCAACAGACATCTCTTTTTTTGTTCTCTATTCATAGAACGTGGAAGCAAGGGAAGTATCCATTTCCATCGCAGCTGCAGATACCGATCTTTCCCTTTGCTAACCTCTTCCTACTCCCACTACCGTTCGTTCTTGGCATCTTTCAACAAACAAACCAACCTCACCCACCCACAACATTGTCTGGAGGCTGGCAAGCAACTCGCTCGGTTCAGTTCAGTAGTTTTAATGAACGCTCCCTTATCAATGATAAGACAAAACAAAATCAAATTTCAAACATGCTGCACGCAATCGTTATTACTTTCCATCCCCTCTTCTCTCTGTCGCTGTCTCTGTCTGTCTGTCTGTCTGTCTGTCTCTCTCTCTCTC
>JAAQRG010034279.1:0-10832 GCA_011634625.1 Babylonia areolata
CATGAGTGTTTGTTTGTGTGTGTGTGTGTGTGTGTGTGTGTGTGTGTGTGTGCGTGTGTGTGCGTGTGTGTGTGTATGCATGAGAATGAGTGTTCGTGTGTGTGTGTGTGTGTGTATGTGTGTGTGTGTTCATGTGTGTGTGTGTGTGTTGGTGTGTGTGTGTGTGTGTGTGTGTGTGTGTGTGTGTGTGTGTGTGTGTGCACCGTTCTTTCACGAGTTGTAATGTGTGTTTCAGATGCTCTCTCTTGTGTTGTTTGGCCTCGTCGTCGCTGCACAGCTGTCCGCCACCGGAGGTAAGTAAGTGTTTGCACATCATCATCGTCGTCGTCGTCGTCATCGTTGTCATCAACATCATCATCATCATCATCGTCGTCGTCATTCTCATAATCTTCATCATCATCGTTATCATCATCGTCGTCATCATCATCAACATCATCGTCGTCGTCGTCGTCGTCATCATCGTCGTCGTCATCATCATCATCATCATTATCGTCATTATCATCATCGTCGTCGTCGTCAATATCGTTATCATTATCATCATTGTCGTCGTCGTCGTCATCATCATCATCACCATCATCGTCATCATCATCATCGTCGTTGCTGTCGTCGTCGTCGTCATCATCATCATCACCATCATCGTCATCATCATCATCGTCGTTGCTGTCGTCGTGGTCGTCGTCATCATGACAGTCATCATCACCGCCTTTGTCATCACCGTCGTCATCATCATCATCATCGTCATCTTCTTCTTCTTCAATGACAAATGCCAGTGGGGTGAAGGTTAACAGCCCATTGGCTGACACCCTCCATGTCCTATTGTTTCTTTCTCTATCTCTGGACCTTGTATTTTGGAATGAACTTCCTCTTTCGCTTCGTCAGGTCTCCGCACTCAGCTCTTTCAAGTCTGGCCTTAAAAACCCACCTCTTCACAATATAGCCTTCCTCCCCTGCCTCTTCCTGCCTTGTCTTCAGTTTCTTTCAGTTTTAGAGTTATGAATGCGTGTGAATGACTGGTGTGAAAGCGCTTAGATTGGTCTCTGCATGAGATTCAGCGCTTTATTATTATTATTATTATTATTATTATTATTATTATTATTCAGGGCTGTGATCTTGGATAGAAGAATGTAGTGTGTTGAATCCCTTCTTCTTCTTGTCTGTGTTGTTGTTATTGCTGATGTTGTAGTTTTTTATACTTTTTATTTTCTTCTTCTTCTTCTTCTTCTTCTTCTTCTTCTTCTTCTTCTTATCATGATCATCATAAATAACAGTATCATTATCGTCATGATATCGTAGTCGTAATAGTCGTCGTTATCATCATGTCATCCTTGTCGTCATATAATCATTGTCGTTGTCTAGTCGTCATAGTCTGGTCGTCGTCTTCGTCAAAGTCACAATCAGATCATCATCATCATCGTCATTAGCATGGTTATCGTCAACATCATCAACATTATTTAGCAACAGCATTGCCGTGCACGGAAAGTGAAGCAGCAAAAAGAAATTGACTTTGAAAAGGAGTTTAAAGACCTATTGACCTTGATGTGGAGTTCAACGACCTATTGACCTTGAAGTGGAGTTTAACGACCTATTGACCTTGAAGAGGAGTTCAACGACCTATTGACCTTGAAGTGGAGTTCAACGACCTATTGACCTTGAAGTGGAGTTCAACGACCTATTGACCTTGAAGTGGAGTTTAACGACCTACTGGCAAAATTCAATCACAACAGAACGCAAAACAAAAACAAAACAATACATAAGGTTAATTTGTCCAGGGATTGGGACTTGGCAAGAAGAGATTACCTGTCCTGTTTTGAAAAGCCGTCAACTGCCTGGTCAGTGCCGTGAACAGACAAATATGGGTTAAAGAAAGAAAGAAAGAAAGAAGAAGAGAGACAGGGCAAAGAAAGCAATAAGTGAATGAATAATCCAGACAGACAAATAATTACAAGTCGGTACGATTTCAATAGCTAACCAGATTAACGAAGTCAGTCGGTAAATAGCTAGTATGCAAAATGAAGTAACTAATCAGCTGAATAATTTATTCACTCACTCACTCACTCACTCACTCACTCACCGAATCAATCAGTCAGTGAGATAGTCAATCAGTCAGTCAACCAACCCATCTGTCAAATGATTTATAAAACTCAACACACGCCCCGGCCCCCCCCCCCATCCTCCCTCCCCCCACACACTCTCTCACTCACTCACTCACTCACACACACACACACACACACACACACACACACACACACACACACACACACACACACAAACACGAATCACCCACCCACCCCCACACCCCGTCCGCCCGGCTCATTTTCTCCTCCTCCTGCATTCTCGTACTCTCTCAGTATTGTCATCCCTCGAGAACGAGCTTGTTACATTCGTTCACCAGCTATCCTTTCATACATCAGGACATTATCGATCGGGCAAAATGTCGTAATGAAGTAAACCCCATCCCCTCTCCCATGGCGCGCGTTTTGTCTTAAAAACTACACCACGAAAATCAATTGAAAAAAACAACTCTACGCTCTAAATCATTCATTCTATGTTTTTTTTATATTTGTATTTGTATTTCTTTTTATCACAACAGATTTCTCTGTGTGAAATTCGGGCTGCTCTCCCCAGGGAGAGCGCGTCGCTACACTACAGCGCCACCCATTTTTTTTGTATTTTTTCCTGCGTGCAGTTTTGTTTGTTTGTCCTATCGAAGTGGATTTTTCTACAGAATTTTGCCAGGAACAACCCTTTTGTTGCCGTGGGTTCTTTTACGTGTGATAACTTTTTGTCAAGGATCATAGGTGAGGATGATTTCAATCAATGTATAACTGAAATAATGATATGACATATGCAATGTAAGAAAAAATACACCTAGACAATTCAATAAAAAGTGGAAAAAGAACCAGGACAATCACGTATGACAGACATATGATAGACGTAATTGCTATTCTATTGAAAAATGTAAAAATAAATGAGTTCGTCTTAGCAAAAGTAGTGAATATGCAAGAAAACGCTCTGATGAAACGAATGCTGGCTTCCGTCTGTCTCGTAAGACAATGCATCGGCATCTGTTTGTGCTAACACTGTAGAGGTTAGCAGTTTCTGCGAGGGAACCAAGGAAAAAAACAACAACAAGAACTAATTGTACGAGTTTGGGTAGAACCTTTGTCAGACTGACAAAGACAGGGAGTGGTCAGCCTGTTCTTCTTATCAAATTACTGTTATATACCTGAAGACAGCAGCTGTTCGCGTTTCCAAAGGAAGCGAAAGGAGCTGAGGCCGAGAGATAAAATTGGAGAGCGGACATGCTGGAGGTCAAGGAACCTATCAGTCCGTATAAGGATGGATGCCTTCGGTCCACAGTGTATTGCCGGTCACCCCTCGTGTGCTTCCTTTCAAAAGCTTGCAGGTTGCGAATCTCTCCAGTGATGTGTGTATGACTGGTACCTTTCTCCGAACAAGTCAGAACGTACATACTGAGCATACTAAGGAGCTAATCTCTCCAGTGACGTGTGTATGACTGGTACCTTTCTCCGAACAAGTCAGAACGAACATACTGAGCATACTAAGGAGCTAATCTCTCCAGTGACGTGTGTATGAATGGTACCTTTCTCCGAACAAGTCAGAACGTACATACTGAGCATACTAAAGAGCTAATTTCTCCAGTGATGTGTGTATGACTGGTACATTTCTCTGCAAAAGTCAGAACGTACATACTGAGTATACTAAGGAGCTAATTTCTCCAGTGATGTGTGTATGACTGGTACATTTCTCTGCACAAGTCAGAACATACTGAGCATACTAAGGAGCTAATTTCTCCAGTGACGTATGTATGACTGGTACCTTTCTCTGCAAAAGTCAGAACGTACATACTGAGCATACTAATGAGCTAATTTCTCCAGTGACGTGTGTATGACTGGTAACTTTCCCTGCACAAGTCAGACGTTCATACTGAGCATACTAAGGAGCTAATCTCTCCAGTGACGTGTGTATGACTGGTACCTTTCTCTGCAAAAGTCAGAACGTACATACTGAGCATACTAAGGAGCTAATCTCTCCAGTGACGTGTGTATGACTGGTACCTTTCTCTGCAAAAGTCAGAACGTACATACTGAGCATACTAATGAGCTAATCTCTCCAGTGACGTGTGTATGACTGGTACCTTTCTCTGCAAAAGTCAGAACGTTCATACTGAGCATACTAATGAGCTAATCTATCCAGTGACGTGTGTATGACTGGTACCTTTCTCTGCACAAGTCAGAACATACTGAGCATACTAAGGAGCTAATTTCTCCAGTGACGTGTGTATGACTGGTACCTTTCTGCACAAGCCAAACGTACATATCGAGCATACTAAGGAGCTAATCTCTCCAAAACCTTCAAAAGCTCAGGTTGCGAATCTCTCCAGTGACGTGTGTATGACTGGTACCTTTCTACACAAGTCAGAACGTACATACTGAGCATTACTAAGGAGCTAATCTCTCCAAAAACCTTTCAAAAGCTCAGGTTGCGAATCTCTCCAGTGACGTGTGTATGACTGGTACCTTTCTCTGCACAAGTCAGAACGTACATACTGAGCATACTAAGGAGCTAATCTCTCCAGTGACGTGTGTATGACTGGTACCTTTCTCTGCACAAGTCAGAACGTACATACTGAGCACACAAAGGAGCTAATCTCTCCAGTGA
This sequence comes from Babylonia areolata, assembly GCA_011634625.1. Classification (NCBI taxonomy): domain Eukaryota; kingdom Metazoa; phylum Mollusca; class Gastropoda; order Neogastropoda; family Buccinidae; genus Babylonia; species Babylonia areolata. The sequence goes on from JAAQRG010034279.1 coordinate 4,684, forward strand.
CGTGTGTATGACTGGTACCTTTCTCTGCACAAGTCAGAACGTACATACTGAGCACACTAAGGAGCTAATCTCTCCAGTGACGTGTGTATGACTGGTACCTTTCTCTGCACAAGTCAGAACGTACATACTGAGCATACTAAGGAGCTGGACAACATTTTCCACAGTTCAACTATTTTCATTGCAAAAATGGAAATCAAATCACAAGGCCACAAGATAATCTATTGTCCTTAAATGGAGATGCTTGGTGTGGTGGCATACAGTTAAATTCTATGTAGTACAAATATAGACATGCATAAGCCATTTAGCTGATTTGCATCACGCTGAGAAGCACACAATGCTAAAGCGAGTGTACAATCATCACACTGCTCCCACACCCCACTCATCACATCACACACAAACATGCAGGGACACAAACAGGGCCGCCATTGTTGTATCTCTATGTCTCCTATTCTCCTACGTTTTTCTTCTTTTTTTTCTCACTCTCTCTTGTTGTCCCCTCCCCGCGAACACACACACGTACACCAACACTTATTCACTAATACGGACACATTTACACAAGTACAATCTAGTACGTACATAGAATGTGGGGTGATGGGAAGGGTGGTGGTGGTGGTGGTGGTGGTGGTGGGGAGAAAGGAATTCGCGAATAATAGTTATAAATCAATATCCATGCTGTGTGTGTGTGTTTGTGTGTGTGTGTGTGTGTGTGTGTGTGCGTGCGTGAAAGAGAGAGAGAGAGAGAGAGAGAGAGAGAGAGAGAGAGAGAGTCTGCAGAGATAGATTATGTAATAACCATAAGAAAGTTGATGTTTATCCAGACCGGTGCTTTCAAACACACGTCACACACAAAGTATTGTTTCGCTTCGCACAACGTTTGATTTGTGCGCGTATTATTCTCTAAATTCAAAACTTAGAAGAAACTCACTTCTCACCGGTTAAATCAAACCTGCAGAGCCTGTCTTATAATCTGTCAGAGGTATGTAACTTCACACACACACACACACACACACACACACACACACACACACACACATTTAAATCCTCACTTGAAAAGGTGTTGGCTGGTATATATAGTCAACAGAGACAGAAGCATTGCAACGAAATCGAAATCAGTCAGAGGCTGGGAGAAAGAAACACGCAACAAAAGCTGTTGCAGTTTCTTTTCCACGAAACACCATGCTACACTGTGTACAAGGGTCTCCGTGCTGCCCTAAGCCAGCCCTTTGAAGCCAAGATGACATACAAGCGCTGCACTGATCGCCTCGTTTCAGAAGACCGCTTCAAAAACCACAAGCACCAGCCAGCAATTTGTTCATGGATGAATGAAATTGCGAAAGCTGGTCCTGGATCGATGTGAAAAGAACAAAAGATCAACCAGCACAGTGTCCTTGTAGGCGAAGACGAAGGCCCAGCAGCCGAAAATAAATTAAGATAAGATAAAAGAACAGAAAAAAGCTGCAGTAGGGCAGGGTCGCCTCCGGTGTGCGGCCTCCTGGCGACCTAACAGCGAAAATTCTCTGGCGACTGCCGACGCTTGGACTGTGATGGACGAGCCTGGATGTGGCCCTTCCCCCCCCCCCCCCTCTCTCTCCCTCTCTCTTCTGTGTATTAAATCAATATGTTTTCTTTCTATTGTAAGTAGTTTCGTGTGTGTGTGTGTGTGTGTGTGTGTGTGTGTGTGTGTTTAATGTTTAATGTTTGAGCTTCCTCTTACAGTCTTAGGGAGAAAAGTGCTCAGTAAGTATCCATCATCATCATCATCATCATCATCATCATCATCATCATCATCCATCCATCAGCATTATTATTATTATTATTATTATTATTGTTGTTGTTGTTGTTGTTGTTGTTGTTAATAACACAGACAGACGTGCAGACAGACAGAGAGTAAATGGCAAAGCTTCATACAGACTGCTGACAAACGCCATTTGTATGTTAAACACTGCTGCACAAAGGAAGTAGGAAGGGACGAACGCAGCAGAAATTTGTTTTGAACTATGCGGAAAGTAAATCTGTTTTGATGAAAGTGATAGTTATCGGGACTTCAAATGAAAATGAAACAGCTCACTAATAGAGAAAAGGCATTGTTCGACAGAACTTTAATGTTTTATCCTCGAATTGCCAATCTTTGTTTTTCCGTTGTACTGGTGTTGTTATTGCTGGGTTTTTTGTTGTTGTTTTTTTGTTTGTTTGTTGTTGTTGTTTTTTTTGTGTTTTTTTTTTTTTTTTGGGGTCGAGGTGGGGGCGGGGGGCGGGTGATGGTGGGTGTGTGTGAGCAGGTTGGGGTGATTTTTACTTTTAATCGCTTGTCACGTTTCAGAAACTTTGTCATACTGACTTACAGGCGCGCGCGCGGGCGTGTGCGTATGTGTGTATTTAGGGGTGGGGGGAAGGGTGGGGTGGGGTGATGGGGGCTCACTAATGACCACATTGAGGACTTTACAGGGAAAGCGGTGGAACGGGTGGATGTTATTACAGTAGTTTTGCACATCGTGTGTGCGTACGTGCTGTAAATATATATTTCGCGTGAGTTATCGTTCGTCTCAAATTAATAATTTTTTTAGTCCCCACGTGTATGATAAAATCTGAACGACACGCATTTCATACGAGTACATATTTAATAATTTATGAACTTTATTTTCTGGTTGCAACAAACTGCAGTGATTCGTTGTAACATGAACATAACTGAAGGTCCTGAAGGGCCACACAGTTGGTTCGATGCAATTTCGTTTAAAATTACAAAGTGTGTGCATAGTGTATCCGTGTCCATTTTGTTGAATGCTTTCTGAACTAAACTGAATCCCGTTCCACCCATCGAATCCAATCAACAGCGGACGGCTGTGGCCGCGTCGTGTGTTACCACACCAACTGGTCCCAGTACCGACCATCCGGGGGTAAGTTTTTCCCGGACAACATCGACCCTACGCTCTGTACGCACATGATCTACTCCTTTGCCAAGCTGACCGGCAACCACCTGGCCCCATTCGAGTGGAACGATGACAGCACCTCATGGAGTACGGGCTTGTGAGTTGATGCCTTCCCCTCCCTCCTTAGATAGGTTTAATTTAACTCTTTCCATACGAACGGCAAAAGAGACGACGTTAACAGCGTTTCACCCCAATTACCATCATCAAAGTATTGCAAGCGGAAGGCTCTTATACTGAAGACGTGAATGTTGACAAAGAATACCACAATTCTAACGACGGAAGCTAAAGGTTGGGTCATTCAGACACACACTGGACATCCGAGGGGTCTGTGTAGAGGAGAAGAGAGGACTGGCCGTACTGAGTGAGTTAATAGGACATGTGCTTTACTCCGAGTGTTCTCACCCTACTCACGTGTCGAATGGGGGGTACCTGACTCAGGTTGGGGAAGGTTTTAACTCACTCAGTACGGCCAGTCCTCTCTTCTCCTCTACACAGACCCCTCGGATGTCCAGCGGGTGTCTGAATGACCCAACCTTTAGCTTCCGTCGTCAGAATTGTGGTATTCTTTGTCAACATTCACGTCTTCAGTATAAGAGCGTCCCGCTTGCAATATTTTGATGATGGTAATTGGGATGAAACGCTGTTAACGTCATCTCTTTCGCCGTTCGTATGGAGAGAGTTAAAGCGACTGAAAGAAAGGATTGGCCCGCGCCTTCCTGTGCCGAACGCTTGTTACAATTGTCATGAAATCACTGCCCCGATGCATGAACCTGGTATGTCGGTGGCCCCGATGTCCGTAAAAGGCCATAGGGTCTTCCCTTTAACCTTTAAGGGCGTTCCGAGGTCGTGTTACCTCCAGTGTTGTTAATATGTTGATGTTGTTGTTGTTATTGTTGCTGTAATGTCCTGATGCCGCATGCAAACTAGGGATGTAACATCATGTGAAACCATCGCCCATTGTGGCAAGAATATTTGTCTAGATATTATAGAAACCGCCCAAATTCTGTCAAATTCTACTTACTGTTTTCTGAAAAAAAAAACCAAGAAAAGAATACTGTCAAACTTAAATCCTTTGTTTCTTGTATACGTAGTTCTTTTCGTTAATGTTTTTATGGGGACATGTTTGCTTGAATTATGAGTTGAAATATTACCTGTTAGCGCGTTTATTGAGTGATTGAACGAATGATCCTATCTCTCTCTCTCTCTTTTTTATTTTTTATATCACTCTTTTTATGTTCATGGTATGTGTAAAAGATGATTGTATGTAATGTTTCAATGCCTCCAGGGAGCACACGAACTATACTTTTTGCCTTGCCTTGCCTTGCCTTGCCTTGCAAAGCGGCAAGTGTTGACTGGGTGGCTTAGATTGACGGCCAGCGTGGCTTCTGAAACGTGTGTCAGTGAAATGACTTGATGTCTTTGTGATTAGGTTTGGGTGTCCGGATTGGAGTTCGGGTATTGTGGTCTGGTTTTGAGTGCCGTGGTGTTGGTGTCGTGTGTTGTGATGTGACATTGCATCATCTGGGTGTCGTTTGGCATGCATCATGGGTGTTTCTGTTTTGTGTGTGTGTGTGTGTGTGTGTGTGTGTGTGTGTGTGTGTGTGTGTGTGTGTGTGTACCCGGGCATAGATTACTGTTGGCGTTTCGTTTGATGTCTGTGCGGGTTGATACCAATGAAAGTTGTCGTTTTTGGTGTTTGAATGCATCTATGATACGTCGAATTTTACGCTGTGCAGTGTGGCTAGGCATGTTTTGCATGGAGGGGCGTTGCATAGATCAAGTTATTTGCATTTGTAGTAGTAGTTGTAGTAGTAGTAGTAGTAGTAGTTGTTGTTGTTGTTGTTGTCGTCGTAGTAGTAGTGGTAGTACTATATATGTAATATGTGTGTAGGCAAGCATGTATGTTTTTATGTGTAATATATATAGTTTGCTACAGACTTTGAGCTTACACTTCGAGCATAGTATGTACTTTTGATGCAACGTCTTTTCGTAGTTCGCTCTATTTGCTCACTTGGTTGGATCAACGCGCATGTTTTTAATGGATGATATAAGTTATTGGAAGTATTGTACTGTAAAGTGCTTAGAGCAAAATAATTTGGCTGGGCGCTATGTCACCATCATCATCATCATCATGATCATGATTGCCATGTCAGGACGGATCCTTCTATCAGCGATCCCAATATAGAGAGTCCATGAGGCTGTGGGTTCGAATCCCGCTCTCGTCCTTTCTCCCAAGTTTGACTGGAAAATCAAAATTGAGCATCTAGTCTTTCGGATGAGACGATATATCGAGGTCCCGTGTACAGCACGCACTTGGCGCACTGAAAAAGAACCCATGGCAACAAAAGTGTTGTCATCTAGCAAAATTATGTGAAAAAGAAATCCACTCTGATAGGTACACAAATATCTAAGCATGCACTCAAGGCCTGACAAGCGCGTTGGGTTTTGCTGCGGTCAGGCTACTGCCCAGCAGATGTGGATATGGATTTGTCCGAACGCAGTGACGCCTTCTTGAGAAAGTGAAACTGAAAAAAAAACAAAACTGAAACGAGTTATGACTGGCTGATTCATTAGTTCGTTGATCCGTTCGCTTATAGTTTTGTTTTATGTTTATGTTTGGTTGAATTTATACTTTCTAGTCTTTAAAAGGGCCTGGTCATATAGTGGACTGGTTGGTTAAGTGCGTGCTTGTTTGTAGGGTGCCTGGTGGTGTGTTGATTGATTCATTGGTTAGTTTGTTGCTTGGGTAGATGGTTAGTAAATCCGTTTGGTGACTGGATGATCGGTCATAATCTTATTTTATTATTTGTTTTCCTTCTTTTTTGTTTTTGTTTTGTTTTTGCCATTTTCACTTAATTGGAAATGGATGACAAAACCCCAAGGAAGGCCTTTGAAACACATGTGGTTCTGGTTTTGCATCTACCCCCACCCCCCACCCCCCACCCCTCTCCCCTCCCCTCCACAGTTTTTCTTCTCCCCCTCTCTTCAATTCAAGTACGAGAAATATGATATTCATGTCATTATCATCTAAAAAAAGTGTCTTATTAATTAATGTGTACCCCTTCAAATGGGGCCATGGCCTTTCTCGAAACACACACACACACACATACACACACACACGCACACACACACACACACACACACACACACACACACACACACACACACACCAACAACAAAAACACACAAACGAAAAAAAACCCTCTCATCGTTATCGTCAGG
>JAAQRG010034281.1:0-10803 GCA_011634625.1 Babylonia areolata
TGTGTGAAGATCAGTATAAGCATTTTGTTTTTAAGAGTGCAAGGAAGAGAATGGTCGGTGTCTGCCCAACTAAAACTGCTGTCCCCTACCCCGCCCCCTCCTCTCTCTCTATCTCTCTCTCTGATAAAAATGGAAACCCTTCGTCTTAACTGTTGTTTACTTTATTGACAAAGCCTATTATTATCAAAGCATCGTAAAAAGACACACTTTGATAAGCATTCAGCTTAGATATTGACACAGAAAATCAGGAAAGAATAATATCCGAAATGATTTGACAGAAGCAAACGTTTGTGTTTCTGTCAGGTTTTTTTTTGTTTTGTTTTGTTTTGTTTTTTTTGTTTTGTTTTTTTTAACAAATTCTGTGTTTCCTTTCACACATACAAACATGAACCAAGTGTGTAGTTTACATAATTAGTGATTGATTTTGTGATTTCATTTTACCCTAAACACAAAGAAAATCGACATGACTAATCAGTATAAAGCATCATATTTAGAAGAAGAAGAAGAAGAAAAACTAGCAGACAGGTTGACAGAAGATTTACATCGACCCAAAGTCTCATCAAACATGATGTTCCGTTTTCGAAAATTGAAGGCCAAGATGCGGAAGTGACGTTACTTAGATCTTGACAATTCGTGTGGTGGTCAGCAGACTCCTTCCGGGTCCCCCCACCTGCTCCATCCCCATTCTGACCACGTTCTGCATGGCGTTCTCTTCAAACTTGTTGAAGATAAAGATCTGCAACAACGCCAAGTTTATCTTTAACCATACCAAGATCAAGTACGTGTTCACGGGCAAAATTCTGTACTTTGATTTGAGCTGAGATGTGCACCTCATTTCGATTTATTACTAAAACGTGCTGTCTAGACGTTACGTATTTCTGAAGACTTAAACCTTTACTGTGTGAGAAATGACGTAAGGAAGTTGATTTCTGTGTGTGGAAGTACAGGTTGGCAACAGGTCATCGACTGATTCATTAAAGGTTATTACTTTAATCTGGAGGTGTTCACGCCTCAAGCCTTCGACTAAAATCTAGCCTGGTTGCCGAAGAACACAAGTTTAACAGGGGGCCGATCATTGCGCACTTAATGTTGGAACAAGCGGACAAGTTTCAGTTTCTCAAGGAGGCGTCACTACGTTCGGACAAACCCATATACGCTACACATCTGCTAGATAGATGCCTGACAGCAGCATAAGCCAAGGCGCTTGTCAGTCCTTCAGTGCATGTATAGTTATATATTTTTCTATCAGAGTGGTTTTCTTCTACAGAATTTAGCCAGAGGACGACACTTTTGTCGCCATGGTTTTATTTTTCCAGATTGCCAAGTGCGTGGCGCAAATGGGACCAAGGTTTTATTGAATCATCCGAATGATTAGACGCTCAGTTTGATTTTTCAGTGGAACTAGGGAGAAAGGGCGAGACCGGGAGTCGAACCCAGACCCTCACGGACGCTGTACTGGCAGATAAGTGTCTTAACCACTCTACCACCTTCTTCCTCAAGCGGATACAACCTGATCTATGTGGATACTCGTATCACTTCGTCATTTGACATTTATTTCTCACACTGAGCTTTCATGTCGGCACGTTTTGTAATATGGGCTTCGATGTGACTTTATCTGACATTGATATAATTATAGCTGTGAACAAACTTTCCATCTTCTTTTATAATCATCCAAATTTCCATGCCTATCAGTCTGTCTGTGGTTTTCTGTCTGCCTCTCTACACCTGGTATCCCCTCACCCACCTCCACCTCTCTCCAAATCTGTCATGTTTCACCATGCTCTCTCTCTCTCTCTCTCCCTCTCTCTCTCTCTCTCTCTCGCTCACACACACACACTCTCTCTCTCTCTCTCTCTCGTTCTCTGTCTTCTTCATAAATGTCCAGCAAATCACCCTCTCTTCTCATTTAAGTATTGACACATCGATTTTACATGATCTGTTTCTGTGTCCTGAAATATGAATGTAAAAAGCCAGTGTATATGTTACCACATTCGGTGGTAGTGTGTGTGTTGTGTATCTCTTTGTGAATAAGGTTGCGTTTAACACCAACACAAAAAAATGTTTGCTTCAAAATGTATGTGTGCCCCTCCCTTCGCATCGCATCTACATTACATTGCTCACCCTGGGAGGATAGGCAGCAAGGGCAGCAAAGGACACAGGTCTGACCAAGGCGTGTGTCGCTTCGTACTTCTTGGCCCAGTCTGCCATCTCTCGCTCATACCATCTCAGGCATTGGGTCTCTGCAACGATGGAACAGATTACGATAGCTAGAGATTTGTTTTTTAATAGATCGTTTAGGTATATAAGTACTGTGCAGAACAAGCATTACTGTACATGTACGTTGATATCTGGGTCTCTGCAACGATGGAACAGATTGAAATGTACGACAGCAAGAGATATTTTTTAAGGATCGTTTAGGTATATGAATACTGTACAGAGCAAACATTACTGTACATGTACGTTGATATCTAAGGATCACTCAATAAAGCAGATATGTTTTCATACAATGTTAAAAAAAAACCCAGAAAATCCAGAGATGACGTTGAAATGCTGAAATATGCCAACAAAAATGCATAATTTTGGCGAAGACGGATGGACAGTTATGAGCCAAATATTGACGATAGAAAGACAGACCGGCAGTAGGCTGGTACCTGGTTGCAGGAACGTCCAATCATGAACCAGCAGGACAGTATCGGGCAGCTCAGTTTCATCACTTTCGCTCCAGGCCGAGTTGACACCAAACATGGCCATGAACTCGCTGGTGTGTACCACCGGATGTTGCGTCACTACAGAGCCTGTCGGGAAGGCAAGGTCACGCAGTGCGGCTGTGTCGCTGCTGAGAATCACTGATGAGAACAGGAGACGGCAGAGTTAACATCCGTATGGCATATCATGGGATCTGCTTAGAATCTCTCTCTCTCTCTGAAAACATCCCCTACGACGTTTTTATCAGCTTGTTTCTGTTGAGATTTGCCAGCACGCGAGTTCATATTAAAACCATGTTCTTGCTATTGATGTGTTTCTTCAGATTGTACCCCTCCGACCCCACCCCCAGACACCCGACCGCACCAGACCCTGCCCCCTAATGCCCCATGTATTTGTATGACATCCTGAGGCCGGTGTCTTAAACCATTTGTCTTGTCTTGTCTTGTCTTCTCTCTCTCTCTCTCTCTCTCTCTGTCTCTCTCGATCCCTTTCTTTTCTCTCTCGCACTCGCTAAAATCCTCGAGGAAAAAAAATAATATTCTCAAGAGGTATGAATCATTTAAGAAATTTAAATGATAATTATACTTACCATACATTTCTGCTTGCTTGTTTGGTTGTTCGTATGTTTTTTTGTTTGTTTTGTTTTGTTTTTTCGGTATAATTTATGAACTTAAGTATGAAATCTTCGACTCGCAATCATTTCCAGATCACGTGATTAGATATAATTTTAATCAAATAAATGAGATCAGAATACGATCAGAATACTTACGAAACATGTACTTGTCTTGTCCAATGACCTGCACACACAGACACAGACACAGACACACACACACACACACACACACACACACACACACACACACACGCACACACACACTCTCTCTCTCTCTCTCACACACACACACACACAACCACACACACACACACACACACACACACACAGCGCGCGCTGTCACAGATTACCATACAAAATAAACATATTTGCAAGTTCCCTTTTTAGTGCAGCGAATGTCTGGTATGAACAGGCGAATAGACGAGGAAATTTGAAAGTATGCATAACTCTACAGCAAACGAGCATAACAAATGACAGATCTGATATCGGTTACTATATTACGCAAAATGGATGATAAACCCTCTTGGAAAGAAAAGATATGTAATGGTTCTTTTTGACTCCTCTATTGAAGCATAAGTATATACATCTACTTTCAATAGACCGTCCTGTTGTCTTTTTTTTTTCAGATTCTCATACCATACACTGAACATGCTGTTTCATATTCTGAAAATAAAAATTCATAACTGTAAACCAACGTACGACAGGTGCCGTGTTAAAAATACACATGAGAAATACGGATTCTTTAGTGTGACTGGCTACACTGGAGAATTTCACCATAGAACACCGCTTCTTTTTTTTTTATCTACTTGACTTGCCACAAGGTTTTAACATCAAACAAATGGCTCATGTTACTTTTAACACCTTTCCCCAACCATACCCACTAGAACGACCCACCCTTTTGAACACTTTTGAACACACAAATTATTCACACAGATCTTTTATCAACGTTTCCTCGCAGTCTCTGCAACGTCATTTCTCAACCATTTTGGCCAAAGATATGTGTCCTGCTCGAAATGGTGGTAAGTTTGCCTGCTTGTTTATTTGTCTTTGAGGACTTTTTTTTTTCAATATTTACACGCCCACCCCACCCCACTTTCTATTTATTTGTTTTTTGTTTTGTTTTTTACTGAGTGTCATAACGTAAAAATGAATAGATAAAACATAAACGATATATCCAGGAAATCAGAACGGCTGAAGAGACTCTCTGTCTCTCTCTTTATTTCTTTGTCTCCCCATCTCTCTCTCTGTGCCATCCTCATTATGAAATGTTGCAAAAGCAGGCTTACTTTTATTTTTATTCCTTTTGAAACGCGCTTCAGAACAAAACAGATTCAGGAATTACATATATGTCCCCAAAAAATCGCAACCACAATCACCTCCCAACACACACCACACACATCCACACACACATACACACGTGCGCGCACCACCCCTCCTCACACACACACACACACACATGACGTCGACGACATTACCTTGAAGCTATAGCGAGGATTGAAAGAAGCGACAGACCCCTTGACGTCATCAATAGGCGCGTCCGAAATGACGTCAAACAAGTAGAGGTGTTCTTTGAGAGGAGGCAGCAGGAGGTTGTCACTGATTTGATCGGCTTGGGCCGTCATGACCGCAGCCGTCAGCAGCAGCAGCAGACAATCCACAGTGTGCATAGTGGAACAAAGACCTCGGAACAGCTGGTACGGTCTGACGACAGTGGAAGATAGTGTTCAGTGTGTGTGTGTCTGTGTGTGTGTGTCTGTGTGTGGGTGTGTGTGTGTATCAGTATCAGTATCAGTAGCTCAAGGAGGCGTCACTGCGTTCGGTCAAATCCATATACGCTACACCACATCTGCCAAGCAGATGCCTGACCAGCAGCGTAACCCAACGCGCTTAGTCAGGCCTGGAGGAAAAAAACAACAACAACAACAACAACAAAAATAATAATAAATAAGTAAAAAACAAAAAAAAAAGGAGATATATACATTAAAAAAAAATTCTACTACTACTACTAGTAATATATACGGCGCAAAATCTTGATGAGTCAACTCCAAGCGTGTGTGTCCATAGTATGGTTAACTGGGTGTTATCAGTATTATATATGTGTATAACAGTCAGTCGTGTCCGACTATGACCATCAGAACAGTGGAGGAGGCAACTGCTGTCTCAGCTTGTTATCTGGGCTAGAATGTGATTAAAGTGGAGAGTGTCTTGCCCAAGTTACATCCCCGCTCTCTCGGCCAAAAGGGTTTTAGGACAGTCGGCGTTGGGATGGCTCCCAAAGGCCAGCTAGCCCCCAGAGGAAGTAGCATACATCTGTCAACAGGGCAGTTAAGCGTATATTAACATCAGCTTTGTGAAGTGCATATGCCAACATTCGTGCTTTGGCACACATAGAACCGACACTGCTGGGAGAATCTTGGGAATAATTTCTTAGTGCAGAGCCCCTATGATTCTTCACACAGAGATAAGGTGATGAAGGAAAAAAAGAAGAAAAAAAAGAAAAAAAAGAGAGACTGATAGGGAACAATATGCATGACATTTCTCGAGATAGATAGTTTTTGTTTAAATGTGATAATAAATTATAGACATATGCTGATGTTTATGAATCCATCAACCAGAGCTATTCATTTGTAAAATCCATAACAAGATAATGGTTTTGAAACAACATAAATGCCAACACGTGTGAAGTGATGGCCTTCATGTAACGCGTCCGCATAGGAAGCGAGAGAATCTGAGCGCGCGGGTTCCAATCACGGCTCAGCCGCCGATATTTTCTCCCCATCCACTAGACCTTGAGTGGTGGTCTGGACGCTAGTTATTCGGATGAGACGATAAACCGATGTCCCGTGTGCAGCATGCACTTAGCGCACGTAAAAGAACCCACAGCAGCAAAAGGGTTGTTCCTGGCAAAATTCTGTAGAAAAATCTACTTTGATAGGAAAAACAAATAAAACTGCACGCAGGAAAAAAATACAAAAAATGGGTGGCGCTGTAGTGTAGCGACGCGCTCTCCATGGAGTGAGCAGCCCGAATTTCACACAGAGAAACCTGTTGTGATAAAAAGAGAAATACAAATACAATACAACAATGCATATGAAAAATAGATCCTTCCAAAGGTTTATTTTAGAAGTATTAACCAAATACAAAATAGGGGGAAAAGATCAAAACGTCTGAAGAAAATGCAATTGCTAAGCTGTATTTTAATTCACTTTTGACATGCGAAAACATTTCACCACACTTTGAGGACAGAATGAAGGTCAAAATAATGATGGTATATATTCTTGAAAATGAGCACCTGCTGGTCAAAGCCGTGTCAAAATTTACACCTGTTGTTCGAAGAAGCATCCAAGATTGTGTTCAATTTGGCAGAATATCAGTGTTTGCTAAACATTCACACAGACATGTACACACACAGACGCACATTCAACATACTCTCCTGTCATAGTTTTCTTTCGCTTTTCAACAGAAAGTCAGTGCTGTGTAAGAGTCGAGAACAAGTATGTATGTTGAATAAGAACAAGTAACTTGAAATAATGCTTAGTGCATGTAGTGGTTTTTATTAAAATGTAAAAAGTACTGATATCTTAGAGGCTCCCCAAAAATGTGACACTGGATCAAAATGTGCGCAATTCTCCAGTTTGATATTGTTTTGTCTTGGTCTTTTTCGTATTCACAGTTCTATTTTGTAGACTTTTTCTTCTTGTCTGTTACTTTTGTTTCCATGTGTGCGTGCTTTCCGATCTCTGGGCCGTCTGTGAACTTCACGTGGTCAGCAGAGAACGACAGGCAGTGACAAGACGACCTGGATGTACAGTTTTTCCAGCACTGCTTCCCTGTCTTACGGCTCAACTTCAAAGAAAGCACGCACCGCTTAACCATAAGACATCCATAAGAATGAAATTGATCATGTCATGGCATTTGTCACACACACACACATACACACACACACACACACAACGGCAGTTTGTTTTGTCAAATTTGAACTTGCAAATAAAACATCCTCATGACATTTAAGTTAAGATCGTGTGACACATACACACACACGCGCGCGCGCACACACACACGCACGCACGCACACACATACAGGCGGTTTGTTTTTCTCTGGTTTGAACATGCAAGTTAACTACACGTCCTCACCACATGCAAGTCATTGTGACCGATGGTGTTGTTTTGAGGAGAAACAGAAAGGCATGTTAAGTTCTACTGACCAGTGCTTTGAGGGTGCTGAAGCCGTCAGGTCAGTGAGGAAGATGACGTTGATGAAGAATCACACCAGATGTCTGCAAGTCACGCCGCATATCTGCCCACATTTATAGCAGGGGGTTTTAGAGGGAGGAGGCGAGGGTGTTGCCTACGTGACTGGCACTGGCCAATATCCCAGTGGTGAAATGTCGTGTGCAAAAACCATAATAATTGCAGTATGCTACATCAACACTGATATGGATCATTTCCTGTGTTTATGTTTGCTTTACTATTTAGTGTCACCGTGCAGATGAAACCCTATCATTTTCTTCCCGGAAAAAAAGTATCCCGAAACATTTGGTTTTAGTGCTTGTATAACATATCGCTAACAGCAAAAAATCTGCTTGCACACACACACACACACACACACACACACACACACACACACACACGCATACAAAAACACGCACGCATGCACACATACAAACACTCGTGCGCGCATTGACACTGACAGAGAGAATGAGAACTATAGGGGGAAACAGAGAGAGAGAGAGAGGCAGGAGACACAGAGAGAATATGAATGGGAATGTTTTATTCTAAAGGACGTTTGAACATTATGGGGCAGTTCACGTTCGAAGCGCATACCTAAGTTCTAAACGCCTTATTGACACACAAAATTTGTCTATTTTGATAGCCTGTGTGGTGAATTTTCAGTTTTGTCAATATCATTGTGTTCTGCCTTAAGGAATATGTGCAGGCATGCGCGACTAGCAAATGTGTATATATATATATATGTGTGTGTGTGTGTGTGTGTGTGTGTGTGTGTGTGTGTGTGTGTGTGTGTAAAGTATAAACACAAACATGAAATACATCGTTTTATCTTCAGCAGTGTTACTACAAAGAATACGAAACAAACCACAGTCAGTAGCATTCCTGTAACAAATACGATGTTTTACTCAATTCCGAAACACAAAATGAAAATACCTTGACAATCATTTTCCAGTTAGCTTCTTTTTCAAATACAGAGAAAAACAATCCATGTATTAATCAGACTGGGGAAAGGAGAACAACAACAACAACAATTCAATAATAAACACGTATGCTTTCTAGCATTTTTGGTCTACTTAGCATAAAACAGCATAAAAGAAAAAAAATTATATATACAAGAAGATCACACTCTCTTGGTGTCCTGGGCTCCATCCATACCTTGTAGAAAGAACTGATGTAATTACCGAAAGCGGTAAAGTACAAAAATAAGAACAACAGTAGTCTTGGCATGTCTTAAACCTTGTAATCAGAATGAAGCAAATTTTCGCCAAATAACAGCCTTTTCTACTGGTGTACAGCGAAATTTTGCTGCATTTTAATTTCAAGTTTTAAAGACATGGGAAGGCTACTGTTGTACTGATATATATATATATATATATATATATATATATGTGTGTGTGTGTGGGGGGTTGAACATCGGTTCGTGCAATTACCGAATGTGATGGAGACATTATGGCACAGAAGTATATGTCGTTATTACCCCCCAGATAATGTGACGTAATAATCACCCGTTTTTGCTTTGTTTTTGGGTGTGTGTGTCTGGTTTTTTGTTGTTGTTGTTGTTATTTTGGGGGGTGTTTTTGTTGTTTTTTTTCGCACGCTTCGAAGCCACTAATATTGCCCTGTAGCAGTCAGCCAAATATACACTGACCCAGACACACAACCTTTTATTCTCCTCAGCATACCTACAGACACTAGACAGCGAAAAGTATCATATTCTTGCTGTCTTTTTGTTCACTAATTTGGCAGTGTCTGCATTGACATTTTCAGGAAATGTGCTGCCTCTGTCTTTGTCTCCCTCTGTCCCTTTGTCTGCCTGTCTGTATGCCTGTCTGTGCCTCTCTCTCTTGCTCTCTCCCTCTCTCTCTGTGTGTCTGGAATTATCCGGTATGTGTCTGTGTTTGTGTATGTGTGATTAATTTATTGTTATTATCATTGCACACATATTTTCAGGTGTCCTTTGGATACAAATTATAAGCCTTCGTTTTTGTTATTTTCTTATTGGTGGTGTTTTCTGCTATTGTTTCCTCGAGAGTTGAATATTCTGTTGATTCAAGCTCAGTTGAATACTTAACCGATTGATGTTTGATTTATGCTTGAAAAAAAAAAATCATGCAGTAAAAATCCTGTATCAGATCTTTTAATCAAGGTATCATATCACGCACGAAATAAAATATACTCAAGCATGCATTTTGTGGAGTGGCATCATCAGTGTCAGTGTCTTTAAGAGCTGAACTGATTTCGGAAGAAAAGGTTGCATTTAGTTTTTATTCCTGCTGGATTTCGGATCACAGAAGTGTTCGCCAGAACATACATGTTGGTGATAATTTGCAAGGCTGTGGCTTCCGTCGCTTGAACTGCGCGTGGCTTTTTGTCGTATTCTGACATAGTACAAGCTTTCTGTCGTACTCTGACATAGTATATGCTTTCTGTCGTTCTCTGACACAGTCAAAGCTTTCTGTCGTACACTGACACAGTAAAGGCTTTCTGTCGTACACTGACACAGTAAAGGCTTTCTGTCGTACACTGACACAGTAAAGGCTTTCTGTCGTACTCTGACATAGTACAAGCTTTCTGTCGTATAATACAAGCTTTCTGTCGTACTCTGACATAGTACAAGCTTTCTGTCGTATAATACAAGCTTTCTGTCGTACTCTGACATAGTACAAGCTTTCTGTCGTATAATACAAGCTTTCTGTCGTTCTCTGACACAGTCAAAGCTTTCTGTCGTACTCTGACATAGTACATGCTTTCTGTCGTACTCTGACATAGTAAATGCTTTCTGTCGTACACTGACACAGTACAAGCTTTCTGTCGTACTCTGACATAGCTTTCTGTCGTACTCTGACATAGTACAAGCTTTCTGTCGTATAATACAAGCTTTCTGTCGTACTCTGACATAGTACAAGCTTTCTGTCGTATAATACAAGCTTTCTGTCGTACTCTGACATAGTACAAGCTTTCTGTCGTATAATACAAGCTTTCTGTCGTTCTCTGACACAGTCAAAGCTTTCTGTCGTACTCTGACATAGTACATGCTTTCTGTCGTACACTGACACAGTACAAGCTTTCTGTCGTACTCTGACATAGTACAAGCTTTCTGTCGTACTCTGACATAGTACAAGCTTTCTGTCGTACTCTGACATAGTACATGCTTTCTGTCGTACTCTAACATAGTACAGGCTTTCTGTCGTACACTGACACAGTACAAGCTTTCTGTCGTACTCTGACATAGTACAAGCTTTCTGTCGTACTCT
>JAAQRG010034284.1:0-10865 GCA_011634625.1 Babylonia areolata
CTCCTCCCAGGCGTCCCTTCCCACTTTCTCCTTCACTCCATCCTTCAGTGTTAACCTCTACCCGGTAACCTGTGTTGGGGGTGGGGGATTTATGTGGCTAATACTTCATTTTTATTAGTTTATTTAGGTATCGTGACATTTGAATTTTGTATCCTTGTATTCGCCTCTTATATGGTTGAAGTTTATAACAAACGTTTAGTTTAAAGGGAGGGGTAGAGAGGGGCCAGGAATGCATGTTCATTTTTTGGCCTTGGCTCATCATCAAGGGGAATGTGAAGGGGAAAACACACAACATAATATCATCCATGTTGAACATTGAGATTAGGGAGTATGCAATTTTGAAGGCACCGCAAGTTATTCAGGAATGATAAGATTAGACGAAACAGTTTCCCTATATTTTAAAGCTCTGCAGAGATAGAACCTCTCAGAACATTGCGGATTCTCCTTCACGCTGTCTCACCCCATGCTCAGTCTCTTCCTCCAGATCATTTTCTACCCCCATTTCCTATCCCCATTCCCGCTCCCGTCTACCTCTCTTTTTTTCACCCTCCACTCACAGTCAAGTCTGTGCTCCACTTCTGCCCCCACCCCCACTTCTAGCTCTCGCCTTGCCCTCCTTTAAGTCTTTCTCTGGATTATGATTATGTATATTTAATTTCCCCTTCTTTCTCAAATTGCAAGGCACAAAAGAGCTGGGTCTGAGTTAAACCTCGGTAATCGAAGTTTTCAGAGAAGATTAATATTCTTTGATCGGCGGAGGAGATTTCTTTGACTGTCTGGAATGGAAACGGGACATTCTTTCCAAAGAGAGGTCATTTCCACAGAGCTGTTCGGGAAATTACGTGTCAGTCACGCCATCAGCAGAGACTGCAAAATTCTTTCAAAAATGATTCGCAAGCAAGTCAAAGGAAATTTCAATCATTCATTCTGCTCAAGGGAATTTCTCTCTTTAAGGTTATCTCTCTTTATTTTCTTCTGAAGAAAGATTACTGTAGGTCGGAGTTTGGTTTGAATCGTCGCTGCGGAATGAATCCGGGGGAGTTGTTTCAAAGGGTGCTTGAACCAGGCCATACTCAAGTCCGTTCTTTCAAATGGATCGACCAGTTGAACACGGAGCTTTGTATTGGTTTGGGGCCTACCCCTCCCCTTCAGAAAGAAAGGGTGGCGGGGGGTACCTTTCCACTTTCCCCAGACGATGTTGATCTTTAGAGTCAGCACAGATTCGGACGATTTCCAGTGTTTGCCAAGATATGTTCAGTGGGTCACGTGTGCCCTTCTCTCCCTTAAGGGATTTCTGGAAGCTGATCGCTGGTGTCAACAGAACGTGTGAAAGCCAGGGTGAAATATTTGCTCGTCTGTTTATCAGCAAGCCTTGGGGAGTCTGTTGAAGCTCCATCCTTACGCGTTCGCTTTTCGTGTTGATGTGGAACGATGTTTATATTTATATGTGAATGCTGTTTTCCCTCCTGTTATTGCTTCGTGTGTCTAAACGCGGAGAGTGTCAGTCCTCTTTTTTTCTAATTTCTATTTCTGTCTTTAATGTACCGAATTCACACACGTGTTGCGTGCTGATTAATGTCAGTTAGCTCGACATTTTGGGCAACAGGCACATAATAATACTCCGTTCAGTCCACCACAACGATAATCCATGGCTTGACTCGTAGAATCCTTATGACCAAGTGAGTAATCTGGTCAGATGAACAAGCCTTTATCCAAGGGCCGAGTTGGACGATGAACCAATCAATTCAAGAAGTTTAGCACGTCGCATCGATTCGGGTTACACACAGTGGTATTAAAGCCTTGCAGTCCAGGGAACATCAGATCCTGTGAATGGTTTTTAATAAGAGCTCTTTGGCTGTTGTTTCCACTCGTCTGAAACGTCAGAGCACGCAGTCATAGCGGCAGCGGATGTCGAGTGGAGTGGTTTAACGCCTAGTTGCCAGTGAAAGGTTATGAGTTCGATTCCAGGGGACCCAACATGAAAATGCGATTCAGACTGCCTGCGTTTCAATATGTTGTTCTTGTGGTGTCAGTGTGCCACACCAACATTCTGGCTTTGGGTGGGTGTTATCCGTCAGATATCCCTTGAGATGCGTGTCAACCCGCATGTTAACTAGTGAGACGACAGCAAGTCAGCGGTCTTTTATTTAACGTGGCCCACTGGGGACACATTGGAACTTGTGGCCCGCGCAAAGGAATGAAATTCATGGCCATCGCCAAAAGAAGGCAGCAAATATAAAAAGGAAGAATGTAATGGACTTGTTACAGAGCGCGTTGCTCGTGTTGTTTTTCAAGCACTTACACCATTTTACAACCCTTCATACTGCCGCGCTGTAAAAAGCCTGGGGACCCAAATTATGACGGTTTAAAGTGGGAGTATGGCTGCCCACACGGGGAGGTTAACAACAAAAGTACCGGCAATAACAGAGCGACACGAAGGCAGAAGGGTACGCGTTGGAGTTAGCCGCCCACGAACGCACGAGTTTGCCAACATGTCAAGTCTCTCAACAACAGCCAGCCTTGGGCAACACATCATCTCCCATGCATCTCACCACCCGGCCCCATCCCACTCCCAGTTCGCCTGCTTATTCACTAAAATTTGTTTTTTGAAAACTGGGAACTCTCTCTCTCTCTCTGTTTGTGTGTGTGTGTGTGTGTGTGTGTGTGCAACAACATGTTCTGGAACTGTTAGGCTGCTTTGAATCCTCTGAACACGACAAACATGCAAAAAAAAGTTTCAGGACTTCTGTGTGTGTGTGTGTGTGTGTGTTAGGAATTTTGTAAATACCGAGTTGCAAAAAGTTTTGTTTTTCATTCCCATAGCGCATGCCAAGTTGTCAGAATACTCTGTGTGTGTGTGTGTCTGTCTGTCTCTCTCTCTCCTCAACCTCACCTCACCCCACCCCACACAATCAAGAAGATTGTTTTACCACATGGGATGGACAAACACATCTAATCTCTTGTCTCTGTGTTATCTATGGAAATAGATATCCTCCCGTCGTTCACTCCTGTTGAGACAGAATGCTGCTTCAAAACGCCCCATCCAACACCCTCCACCCCCGAACTCTGTGTGTCATTCACACCCTCTCACCTTCCAATCTTTTCCCTCGTTCTGTTCCCATCACTGAACCCCCATGTCCTTTGCTTGAACTGCCATCATCAAAAAAATAAATATATAAATAAATAACAAAAACAAAAAAAAACCCGAAGTGTGGTTCATTAAAAGACAGTTGGGTATGGCCATCACCAAGGTCGGCGATATTCAGCTCAGGTTAATGAACATTTAGTTCACTGGGAGTCCCCGAGCCATTGCGTCGGCAAATGAAACCTTAGTTCGATTAGATGTTTTTGGTGGTGGTGAAGCAAGAAACAGAATAATGGCTTTAAAAATAAAAAATAAATAAATAAAAACAACAATGAACATGATGCCCGTTGGAAGTTAATGGGAGTAACCAAAACAACGCAGATTGTGGTTGTAAAAGGGGGAGTGTGAGGAGGTAGTCTCTCCCCACCCCCTCCCTCTGTCTTCTTCCTCTCCCGTCCTTTCTCTCAGATGTACACTAAAATACGTAAAAACTAATGTTTAAGAACAAAATTAATGTGTGCGAGCGTGCGCACGTGCGCGCACACCATCCAGCGAATGCAGCATGCACTCATTCTCCCCCATCCGTCTTTCAAATTCTCTTACCCCCAACTCATCTCTCTCTCTCTCTCTCTCTCTCTCTCTCTCTTTTATATATATATATAATTATATATATATATATGTGTGTGTGTGTGTGTGTGTGTCGCATATGCATTCCTACGTGTTCGCGATTCTCCATCGGGGAGAGTGTTTCAACGAGATGTAGTTGTGTAGGGCTCTGGACTGGATGAAGATTAAGGTGCAAAGACGTGGGGGTGGGAGGGGGACGGAGGGGTGAGGGGGCGGAGTGGCAAGGGGAAGGGGGGCGAGAGGGTGGCACTGTACGTGCACACATAGACGAGGAGCTCGTGGAGGTTGTGGATTATGCAGCAGATTAACCCATGGGGGGGTTCTGATAGCAGGGGGTGAGGGGTGCAATCCACGGGAGATACTGGATGCATGCCAAAGTGGGTAACAGAGGTAGCTTGTCTTATAACTCGCCACAGCGGTGGTGTGTGCAGAGGTAACTTGTGCGCGTGTCTGTTTGTGTGTGTGTTTTTTGTGGGTTTTTTTGCGCGCGCGCGTGCTTGTGTTTAAGCGCATCGGTAAATATTTCGATTGTGTATTTATATATTATCGGCACGTGGCAAGACCATCATGTTCGTTCTGTTCCCCTCTGGCAAACGTGTTCTCGGTCAAGCATGGCAAAACCCTGCCTTCCATACCCCGCCTCGTTTCTCTCCCCCCCACCCCCACCCTCTCTCTCTCTCTCTCTCTCTCTCTCTCATTCTGCCCACCACCGAAGGGTGAAGTGGGGTGCTAGCAAGCCAACCGAAAACACTGATTACAATTTGCATTCGCGGAATAATTTGAAGAGAAGGTGCACTGCGGATTGATTGATTGATCCAGGTCATTGACAGGTAGTAGTGCCCCGTGTCGATGTTCGCCACTGCCCAAGGTAATCCATATAATAGTACGGTGCGCGTGCAAGGTCAGCCTGACCATAGAATTGAATTTTTAAAAGAATCTCTCTCTCTCTCTCTCTCTCTCTCTCTGTCTCTCTCTCACACACACACACACACACAGTCACACGCCCGCGCGCGCGCGCACGTACACACACACACGCACACACACACACACACACAGAGTTGTGTTCGATCCGTGCTTTGCCGTATAATTTTCCGTGGTCGATCTCTCAGGCAGGTCATCGATTGATGTGCGAATGTGTGCGAGTGAGGAGATAGAGAGGGTGTCCATTATTTGATGCCCGCTGATTGCTGAACGGTAGAGTCCGCATCTGATTGGCTCCTGTCATGGAGAGCGGGATTGATTGTTGTGCTTTGGAATTTGGGGAGTTCGAATCTCGGAGGCAGTATTATATATAGTTCATCTGTTTGTTTGTTTTTTGGGTGTTGTTTTTGTTTTTGTTTTTTGTTGTTGTTTTTCGGTGGTTATCCAGTTGTTCACCTTGCAGTGTTTCTCTTCTGGTTGTGTCAAGTGGCATTGGAATGGGCAGGGTTGGTTGGGGGATTGTCGGTTTGGTGATAATTATCGGTGTTATTTTGATGAAATCAAACTCTTCACCCCGGTCATCTGATCATGTTGTTCTTCTGGTGATACCAGTGTGGTGGTATATTGGGTACTTGAGCAAGTCGAATCCCCGTTCCTGCTTCCAATGCCCATCTGTTTTGTTTTGTTTTTTCCGGTCCCCGTGCCCATCGGAATGTGTTGTCTTTGGGGTGAGCATGTGTAGTTTTGAATATGGGTTGTTGTTGTTTTGTTTTGTTTGTTTAAGGCAGGGACTTGGTTGTTGATGTTTTAACCCTTGCAGCGGCATCTCCTACTTTCTATCTCCTTCCCTCCACCTCCTCTCCCCCTCACCCCCCATACCCTGCTCCCTTCTCGTCCAGCCACCTCCACCCTATTAGATTCCACTCGACAACAGCTCTCCTCACACAACACACTTAACTTGCCACACGCACAGAAAATTCGCCTCGCCAATCAATCACCTGTCCAAGAGAGCGGAAGATAAGACGGGGAGGGGGCAGGAGATATTGAGAGTAACGTGTGGGGGATGGGGTTGAGGTGGGGAGAGGGGGCGGCATGGAGACGAAAAGCTGTTGATCCCCGTCTGGTAACTGCTTGCAAACTTTTTTTCCCCATGCGCTCTCTGTCTCTCTCTCTCTCGCTTGCTCGCTCGCTCGCTCTCTCGCTGTCTCTCCATCCATCCACCCCCCCCCCCACTCCCCCCCGGAATTAACACACGTCTTCCCCTCTGAGCTGAAAAAGCTCAATGCTCTTCCCTCTGTCTTTGCGTTCAGCTCGTCTTGTGTTTCAGTGTTCGGGTGGGGGTGAGCTGAACACGCTTGTGGTTTGGAGAGAAACATCGTCTGTCGGGTTTTTCTCGGACACCTAACATTAACTTAGTTTTGCATCGTGTTTCAAACCTACACGTAAAATCTTCTTCTTTTTTTTTCTTTCTTTAAGAAAATATGTATTATTCTTTACGGATGTGGGGGAGACAGGGAGAAACTTGTGTAATCAGTTATCACCACTTGATATATCTTTTCCCTTGGTTTTATCCATCAAGCATGCGTTTACTCATTGATGTCACCGCTAAAACTTTGGCATTTTCAGTGGTGAGAGAAACAAATTGGAGGAAAGTTTTGAGTTAAGCTTTGTTTTAAAATGGAGAAGTTTATGTCTGTTTTAAATGTCTTCGGTTCTTGGCGTGTTTTTGTTTTTTGTTGTTGTTTTTGGGGGTTTTTTTGTTTGTTTTGGTTTGGTTTGGGTTTTTGTTGTTGTTGTTTTACAGAGGGTTTCGGGTGCTAAATTATGTATCATTTAGAATGGAAGATTTCCGGTGCTGTAACAGTTTTTTTAAGTTCCAGTGCAGATTTAAGTATCGTGCTTTTAAGGTGAGCTTTTCGAGCACTGCTATTAAGAATCGGTTCTTCAGGTGGAGAAATTGACATGCTTCTTGAAATGTTAGTTTTAAGAGAAGAATTCCAGTCGCTATTTCAAATATTTGTTTTCGTTAGGAAGATGTAGGATGCTGTTTTAGATATTGGCTTTCAAGGGAAGGGATCTGTATTATGCAGTTTAATTTTTCATTTATTAGCTTTTGGGGATCAGAGGGATGGGGTTGTCCGACAGTGCTCTCATGTGTTATTTCTCTATCCGAACTTGAGTTGCGGTAAACACAGCTCGCACAAGGCTCATACATTCATTAAACCAATGTTTTAGCCAGCTTCAGAAGGTAAAACAACAACAACAACAACAACAACAACAACAACAACAACTGAAACTTTACCGTGCAGAACAACAAAAGGCACGTTTCGCTTTCGCTTCTCCAACTGGAAGCAGAAACCTGTCACGTGTGGTCATTAATCATTGGCAAGGCGGTGGTTTATTAAAGCAGTCATACGGTCCGTCAACACAGTCATCCATCATCCATTCATCAGCTAAAAATTCTTCGTCTCCCGAATGAATTCTTGTGACTTCTCAGCGAGGAAGGAGGTAATGGGAGGCAACCCAGGGTTGCGGGAGGGGAGAGGGGGTAAAAACGATCACCCAGAACCACTGAGTGGAATAATGATTTTGTTTCTCACTCGGTCACACACACACACACACAGAGAGAGAGAGAGAGAGAGAGAGAGAGGCAGTGCCAGACTGATTTCTTATTGTGCTGTCCTGTCTCCCAGTAATGAACAGAATATTGACTCCTGATCCAGGCCCACTATATGACCCCCACAATCTCATCACATTTTCCTGTTGATATGATGCTGCCCGTCTTTCATCATCTGTTTTTGTTTGTTTTGTTGTTATTGTTTAATGCATGCTCTCGCCTCCCCTCCTAGCACACACACACACACACACACACAGAGAGAGAGAGAGAGAGAAAGAGAGAGAGAGAAATCTGTTGTTTTACGAAAGTAATGAAATAAAATCCTACTGCCGCTGCTACTGCGTCAGCATAAATTAAATCAAATAAATCTTGCACTGCCATCGCGTTGCCCTCAGACATGCAGGCAAGGCAAAGCCCTTCCTGTGATAGGGAGGGCTGAGGAAGGAGGGTGGGGAGGGCAGGGGGTTGGGGGAAGGACACATTGACCCGATCATCGCTCTCTGAATAAATCTATCGGTGATTCTCGCCAAATTACCGTGCGGATTACCACCGCACACAGCTTCCCCGCTTGTAGTGGTCCTCACACTACTGAGGCTGCCTGATTCCATCTGCCCTTTCATGATGGCGACCTATTGTGGTAATCCGCTTCTGCAGGAGCGGGGGTTAGCACTGAAAGGGTGAAGCGATGGGAAGTGTCGGGCGATAATGATGTCCGTCGTTTTTTGTTTGGTCTTGCCCTTCCTCCCTTCCTTCGAACATGGAGACGGGGAAGGGAGATAACTCCGTCGTTCGTGTGTTTCCCTTGCTTAATAAAGAGGGAGAAGTAAAGGAGACCGAAAAGAGAAGAGGGGGTGAGGAGGTTTAGAGAAAGAGTTTATAATTTGCATGTTTATTTATATTTGTTTGGGTTTCGTTATGTACGTATGTGTGTGTTAGTTTGGCTTTGGTTTACGTTTGTTCTGGGACTTGAAAGTTCGATTACTCCGAGTACAACAACGAGCAAAAAACAAAACAAAACAAACAAGACGAGAGAGGATCTTTTTATTTGGTGTTTGTTTTGGTCAGTTTAGTTTTGCTCTATGTTATTTTTAGTTTTGAAGACGTCACTTTAGTTTGCTTCTTTTCTTTCTTTCTTTTTCTCTTTTTTTCCGGTTTTTGTTTTTGTTGTTTTTTGTTTGTTTGTATTTTTTGATATTGTGAGTCCTCAGCACAGCAACGAAACCCCGATCCCCTCTTCGATTTACACACGAGAGAGAATCATTTTTATTGAGTGATATTTTATTTCACCCAATGTCGTATTGTGAATAGTCTTTTAAATTTATGTCATCGCACGTTGCTTCGTTTATTATTGAATTAGTTTGGTTTTAATTCGTTGTTTTTTTCCTTTCAAAATGCAATCCTTCTCAGCATATGGATTCATATTTTGTGTCAATATACCATTATATAGATATAGATATGCCCTCTTTTATATTCTATTGTATTTTATTCAGTCATGAAACGTAGTTGTGTTTTCATCATTTTTGTCCTGAAATAATGGATTATCATTTTGGTGTCGGTATATTTAACCAAACAGGGATTATGATAGAAACTCTCCATATTTGAAGAACACTGTTATTTTTATCATTACTGTATCTTTTTATTTTCATTTTGTAAGTAAGAGTCGTGTCAGTCCAGCATATATGCAGCCTTTACATTGTTATTTGTATAATTCTTTTTTCTTTTCTTTTTTTTTCTTTTTTTTTTAAGTAAGAGTCATGTCAGTCCAATATACAGCTTTTCCCTCAGCTTCCTTCTTTTTCAGAAGGTAAGCATGTCTGAAAAAAATAATCAACGTTTGTTTGTTTCTTTTTGATTGTACTATCTGTTCTGTTTGGTTATATTTCTTCGGTTTTATTCTGAAAGAATAAAATGTTTACATTTTCTTATATAAGAAATTCATGATCGGAACGACAAAGCTGGGTGGTAGAGTTTCCATCGCCAGTTCTGGCATTTGCCAACATGTTCTGCACACTCTTTGCAAGCTTGTGGGCGCGGGGGACAGGTCTGTTCACGCAGGTAATGATCGATTGGTAGTTTGCAACCGACTGGTTGGGTTGGCTTCGATCTTATCTCTGACAAGGACGCATACCCCCACCCCCAGTTCTCCCCTTCCCCTGCCAACTCGCACATGATCCGTTGATAGGTTCATTAACTGTATCTGCGATATGTCTCCCCCCCCCCTCCCCCTCTCCCCCACTCCCTCCCCTCCTCTCTCTCTCTCTCTCTCTGTCTGTCTGTCTGTCTCTCGCCCCCCTCTCTCCCTCCCTTCCCTCACCCTCTCTCTGTGTCCTTCCATTTTGTGTACGTTGAATAAAGTGTTTACCCCCCTCCCCTCTCCCTTGTTGTATGCCCCCCGCACCCCTCCGCACCCCAACCATCTGTCCGTTCTTATAAGACAGCAGGCGCAGTTTTCATGAATAAATCAGTGGATGGTGTTATCCTGGTTTGCATTTTCTGTTGTTAGTCCTGGCCGAGATTTTTGTACTTTAAACTTCCGTCAGATTGTCCTGAGCCGTCCCCCAAATCCCCGCTCCCCTCTCTCTCTCTCTCTCTCTCTCGATCTCTCTCTGTCTAATCCCTCAATCTCGCGCTTCTCTTCATCTTCCTCTTATGTTTGCTCAGTCTCTATGCATATATTTGTGTGTGTGTGCGTGCGTGCGTGTGTGTGTGTGTGTCCCATTTCTGTTCTCTCTGTCTCTCTCCCTCTGTGTGTGAGTGTGCGCGTACGCGCGCGTCTAAGAAATCAGTGAAGCAAACTGGGACAGCTGCCAAGGGGCAGAAGGCAGATGACAAAACAGTATGTAGCTATGTCAGCCTTCTGCACACCACGTAGCAAACAACGAACGAGGGGTAAAACGAAAGACATACATAACCGTGCCCCTGCCCACATCCCCCACAGAAGCGGGAGAGGGATGTGTAATGCAGTGGAGTTCACAGAGAGAGAGAGAACAGCCAGTTCGACAAGTATGGGGGAAATGGAGAGGGAAGACGAGACTGAAAAGAGACACGAGCAAAACAGATGCTATTTTCACTGCTGTGGAGGTTTGAACCGAAACACGGTGTACTGTTTTTAGCTTGTTTGCACGGCTCGAGGTGACCCGGTGCGCAAGGTTGAGCTTTAAATAGCACGAGTCGCGATTTGAGAGATGGGGATGGCTAGTTTTATCTCCAGTGTGTTTTGAATGCAAGTACTCAGACTGCAATGATCAGCAAAAATCACTAGAAGGATTTGCATTTTCGATCAAAGAAATCAGCGTACGTGCAAACCTGCCAAATACAGAGCCAGTCCACTTTCGTTTGTGTATAACGCATGACAGCTACGTCCATTATACATCCATTGATCCATGTCAGGCAGCGATCGATGAGCTATCGTATGCTGTGCAAACACGAACGAGTTTGCATTGCACCCACATGCGAATATGGTGAGTTCTAAAAACTTCTGTACTGACCAGTAAAAAATACAGAACGCCTGGCAGTTGCAGCCCTTGAACAGAGCGGAAGAATCAGTCGTCGGTGCTAAAGGTATGGAATCCCCCCGCTCGCTTTTAATTAGTTAATGCGAATTGAGAGAGAGAG
>JAAQRG010034291.1:0-10819 GCA_011634625.1 Babylonia areolata
CTCACGTCTGATACCCACTTCACACAACAAAACAAAACTGAAAACAGCAACAACAACAACAACAAAATGATATTGCAAAGCAGACCATCTGGCAGAAAAACACACACACATAATAAGTCATTCAGATGAGGCGGTAAACCATGGTCCAGTATGCAACACACACTTAACGCACGTTCCCCACAGCAGCAACAGGGTTGTCCCTTACAAAATGCTGCAGAAAAATCTACTTTGATAATGAAACAAACGCACATGCAGGCAGAAAACAGAAAGAAAAGAAAAAAACAAAAGCTGGAGCGGCCTTATGGCAATGCACACTCTCCTAGGAGAGCAGCCCCAGTTTCACACAGTGAAATCTGTTGTAACAAAGAAGTGATACACTAATTAATGTGACCTTGATGACCTTTTGACCTTTAAATTTACAAATAACTTGACATTCTGGTCAAAACAAATCACAATCCCAAGTCTGAAATAAATCTGATATAAGACAGTCTCTATCAAAGCTCTTTGCGTTTTGCCAAATGGTGACCTTGACCTCTGACCTCTCACCCTGCTAACCGTATCATCATCATAAAGGAGGGTCACCTCAATGGTCTCACTCCTCATACCAACCATCCTACCACATTTGCAGTAGCCAAGAAAATGCCAGTGTAGAACTCTACCACAGACACACACACGCACACACCGGGTCATCACTTGGACTCACTTTGTCAACACACACGAGCCAAAATCCCAAACAGACCTGTCAACCTTTGAAATGACCTAGGGGGAACAAATTCCATATCTGAGGGGAAGTTACTGTCGATATGGCACACGTCACATATCTCACGCCCAAATAAACAAACATTAGGGTAAAATTTCAAACACTACAGTTCGATTTCAAACACTTTAATTTGTTGTTAATTTCAAACATTTCATTATCATTACTGGAGTTCAGCATCAAAGTACACTGTCCATGATAGGTGGGTTTTGACAGACACTGTCGTAACATGAATGCTGACTGGCTAGCGAGAAAGTTGGTCAGCGGAAGTACGTGGCGGGCAAAGGGTGACTATACAGACAGTCATGTGCTGTCAGAATTCAAATGATACACAGACTTTTTTGTCAGCTTTAAAAAAATTTTTTTTTTAATCTGTTTGGGGGGATAGGGGAATGCTGGTCAGGTTGGGGGAATAAATTCCCTACAAATGGGGAACGGTTGGCAGGTCAGGACAAACACCGTACCTTGTGCCTCCATGAGAGCCCGCCCCCACGTCAGCCTCACACCCACTCCAGCTGGTGTGCTGCGAAGGAAATGGCGTGTCCCAGCAGCATCAGCTCTGCAATGTGACCAAAGGCTCCCCACCGACGCTTTTCCGGATCTGCCACACACACATACACAGGAGTTGTCAGTTTCCGTTTCTCAAGGGGGCGTCACTCACTGCGTTTGGACAAATGCATATATATATCTATAGCACATGTAAAAGAACCCACGGCAACAAAAGGGTTGTTCCAAACAAAATTCTGTAGAAAAATCCACTTCGATAGGAAAAAACAAATAAAACTGCACGCAGGAAAAAATACAAAAAAAATGGGTGGCGCTGTAGTGTAGCGACGTGCTCTCCCTGGGGAGAGCAGCCCGAATTTCACACAGAGAAATCTGCTGTGATAAAAAGAAATACAAATACAAAATATAATGCATATATATATATATATTATATATATATATATATATAAATATAAATATATATATATATATATATATACATACATACATGCTGTACCACATCTGCTAGACAGATGCCTGACCAGCGGCACAACCAGACGTGCTTAGTCAGTTCTTGAGCGCATGCATGTATATTTGTGTTCCAATCACAGTGGATTTCTTAATAATAATAATAATAATAATGAATATTTGGAAGCCCTATCTCTGGAGAGCCCGCAGTGTTAATAATTTTTTTGTAATGCAATTACACATACGTACATTGATGCAGATACACTTCATAACATTCACTTGCCTATACGCATCACAAAATAAACAGGTCACACACACACACACACACACACGCACACCCACACACTAGGCATTCATACCGATACAGCCCCATTCCTCTCACCACCCACCAACAATCGCAGACAGACACACAGGGTGGGAAAACTAATCATAACAACTGTGGAAAAGGCGAGTTCTGAGAGCTGATTTGACTGAGCGTGTCGGACTGAATAAGGGAGTTTGTTCCAGATGACAGGTCCGATGAAAGAGAAAGGACGTTCCCCATGGAGTTTCTTTCGCCATTGTACAGAACTTTGCCAGAGAACAAAATTCGTTGCCATGGGCTCTTTTACAGAGCGCCTAGCATGTGCAAGCAGCATACGGGATCTTGGTTTGTCTCATCCAAATGACTTGACGCTCAATTTGATTTTCCGGTGTGTGAGATTTCCAAAGGCAACTTAGTATTGTATTTTTTGTGTGAAAGATACTTTAACCTGCTCACTGTTGCAGGGCATAACGTGTTCACTGCCAGGAAAACATAACTCTTGTAGCAGGGCAGAACGTGTTCACTGCCAGGAAAACGTAACTCCGGTTGCAGGGCAGAACGTGTTCACTGCCAGGAAAATGTAACTCCTGTTGCAGGGCAGAACGTGTTCACTGCCAGGAAAACGTAACTCCTGTTGCAGGGCAGAACGTGTTCACTGCCAGGAAAATGTAACTCCTGTTGCAGGGCAGAACGTGTTCACTGCCAGGAAAACGTAACTCCTGTTGCAAGGCAGAAGGAAAACATAACTCCTGTTGCAGGGCAGAACGTGTTCACTGCCAGGAAAACATAACTCTTGTACCAGGGCAAAACCTGTTCGCTGCCAGGAAAACGTAACTCTTGTACCAGGGCAAAACCTGTTCACTGACAGGAAAACTTAACTCCTGCTGCAGGGCCTCTAACAGCGCGCATGCATGCGTGCATGTGTGTGTGTTTGTTCGGGGTATGTATGTTGGTAGACTGAGGGTTGGGACAGTGTCTGAATGGTGTGAGACTGCAAACTGTTGCATGTGTGTTGTGTTTCTCTGTGTGTGTGTGTGTGTGCATGTGCGTGTGCTTGCGTGTGCATGTCTATTTGCTTGCCTGTGTCAGTGATACGTGCGCTTGGGTTCGCTGTGTGTGGCCGATTTTTTGTTCTTGTTTCATTTTCATAAATTTTCCCTTTAATGCATCCTTCCCTTTACTTTCTTTTAATGTATTAAATCATCTGTTTATTTGGTCTAATCATCTAACTCTGTTTCATGTCAATGTTTTACAGAAACCTTGGGTAGGGCTCTCATGGCCTGATCAGCGTGTTGGGTTTATAAGAAGGTCAGACATCCGCTCCGTTTTGTAAATCAAATTTTTTTTTACAGCAGATTTGGTGCAGCATGTATGGATCAGCCTGCACACTTTGACGCCTCTTTGACACTGACACAGTGTGCAGCAAGTGTGTGATATTTAGCAGCAAGTATGTGATATTTAGCAGCATGTGTGTGATATCTATAGATGTTTTCAGGGCACTGAGAATGGAAATTTTCTTCCTAAAATTACGTTTAAATAAAAAAAAACAACTTAGCCGTATGAAGAGCACAGGAACAGGAGTCAAGATGGCAGCAGGAAAAAGAGGGCGCTAGTCAGGGATACACAGGGGAGGTAACCTACTTAGGGAGGTTATCGGCCCTAGCTACTTTCGTTTTCTCCGCATAGGCGGATAGTAGTTTGCACAGGACAGGAATGTCAGACCCCTGCCGGAGTCTGCACTAGTGGGTCATGGTTAAGTATGTGTAATTAAATGGAGATTTTAGATGGAATATTCCCCCATCTAATATCAATCTTTACTGAACACACCCGCAATTGATGAACACAGGAATTTAGACCTTGGAAATGATAACGCTACTCAGACAAGAGTTAATGAACACGGGAATTCAAAACTTGGAAATAAGTTGAACAACACTATTCAGTCACTCACCTCCAGTGTAGTAGCCCAGGGCGTAGGCAATACGACTGACCAGGTACATCACCCCCACACCTGCTGTTAGTCTCTGCACACACACACACACATCATTCACTGATCGTATTGCGTTACTTTTGGTCACAACAGATTTCTCTGTGTGAAATTCGAGCTGCTCTCCCCAAGGAGAACGCGTCGCCATAAACCAGTACTGCATATATTTTTCCTTTTTTTCTGCCTGCAAGTGCGTTTGTTTTCTTATCAAAGTGGATTTTTCTTCAGAATTTTATTAGGGACGAGCCTTTTGTTGCCGGGGGTTCTTTTACATGCCCTAAGTGCATGCTACACACAGAACCTTGGTTCATCATCTCATCCGAGTGAGTAGCATCCAGATTCAAGGTCTTGTGGAGGGGGAGAAAATACTGGTGAATGTGGGATTTGATCCTGTGCACTCCACTTGATCAGATCAACAGCAACGTATATTCTAAACAGATATCTTTCAATGTACATTACAAACAGCTTATATATATATATATATATATATATTATTTTTGCTGCCCCATCATCTGCACCATTTCAGTGGCTTTACTCCCACGCCGCTCACTTAGATTACCCATACACGGCCACACCCGGGTTCGTCCTCCTGGGGACTCACATCGTTGCACTGAATACATGAGTGCTACAACAGTGTGGACGCACTCTGCACTTAGAACATTCATCGTTCAATGTGCACACACATGCATGTACATGCACACACACACGTGCGCACACACACACACACACACAGTGCATGCAGCTTTTCTGCAAGCATTTCACTACAAGACACTATAGGAAGGACAGCTTTGATACGCATTCACAAACACACACACACACACACTTACAGGATACTGCAATCCTCCGATAAACAGATTCATCAGAAACTGGCCCTGGCCCTCCAGTCTGCAATAAACACATCTCTGGTCATCATGTGTCTTTACAGCAATTCACTTTGTACCCAGTAACCACTGATAATTAGTCGCCATCATAGGTAATCACGTATGTCATGACAACAAATCATTCTGCACCCTGTGCTAACAAAGAAACCACTGATAACTAGTCAGTATGTATGTTGTACCAGCTGTTTTATTGTCACTGACCTGCCACTTGTAGACAAGCACTGATCGCATATTATGCATGATTCACTGTTAATCACAGTGATTAATCATTTGAAGTGCAAAACCCAACAGTATTCAAACACAAGCACATGTAACACCCACACACCCACACCCACACTCTTTTGAAAAAACACACACACACACACACCTTTGATAATACACACACACACACACACACACACACACTCTCTCTCTCTCTCTCTGTGTTAACACACACACATACACACTTGTATCAACATACAGTAACACATACACACACACAGGGTGACACACACACACAAACACTTGTGTCAACACCAAAAAACACACACACACAGTGACACACACACACACACACACAGTGACACACACACACACACACACAGTGACACACACACACACACACACAGTGACACACACACACACACACACAGTGACACACACACACAGGGTGACACATACACAAACACTTGTGCCAACACCAAAAAACACACACAGTGACACACACACACACACACACAGTGACACACACACACACACACACTTGTGTCAACACACACACACACACACACACACGCACATGCACTCACACACAGTGACACACACACACAAACACTTGTGTCAACAAATACACAAACACTTGGTACATACGTGTTCTGGTGTGCTCTCTGAATGCAGTTGAATTCCTTACTGCTGCAGTACATCTCTGGATACTGCAAGAGAACATAAAATGAAACTCTTCACTGAGCAGCTATTTGGCTAACCTCTCAAGTGTCTTTTATTCAGGCACACACACACATACACACTCACAATCACAATCACACACACAACAGCTATCTGAACAAGAATCTTGGTGTCTCTGTCTCTCTTTCTCACTGTACTCACACACACATCAAAATTATTGGTAAGACTTTGAACAAAAGAACAAATGAATCAACACACACACAGAAAACCTGCTTTGAATATATATATATATATATATATATATATTTGTATTTCTTTTTATCACAACATATTTCTCTGTGTGAAATTCAGGCTGCTCTCCCAGGGAGAGCACATGGCTATATTACAGCGCCACCCATTTTTTTGTATTTTTTCCTGTGTGGTTTTATTTGTTGTTTTTCTTATCGAAGTGGATTTTTCTACAGAATTTTGCCAGGAACAACCCTTCTGTTGCTGTGGGTTCTTTTACGTGCGCTAAGTGCATGTTGCACACGGGACCTCGGTTTATTGTCTCATCCGAATGACAAGCGTCCAGACCACCACTCAAGGTCCAGTGGAGGGGGAGAAAATATCGGCGGCTGAGCCGTGATTTGAACCAGCGCGCTCAGATTCTCTCGCTTCCTAGGCGGACGCGTTACCGCTAGGCCATCACTCCACACAGTATATATATATATATATATATATATATATATATATATATATACACATACATAACATTTCTACAATTTCTCTTGATTTAAACTTTGCTTATTTTCTATTTTAATAGATACTATTTTTAGTTCAATCTATTGTGCTCCTGGAAATTCCAACTAAACAAAGAATGTTGAAATGCCAGTCATGAATAAAAGCTGATTTGTGTTTGCACATTTCTTATGTCTCTGCTGCTATGTGCACATGTCAGATGATCAGTATAAGGACAGGCCCGGCGCTTCCTTTTTTGGGGAAGTGCCTGGGTTTGTTCCAATGTTCTTTTCATTTACCTGCGTACTAACTGAACTGGTAGTGTAAGCAGCACTGTCTTGAAGTTGTGCAGCATTGACTTGAAGTTGTGAACCTTGTGAATGGAGAGAGTTACCACTCCTTACTTTTTGTTAAACAAAGAAAGGTTTGGACCTAAACTGATTAAAAGCAAAGCAAAACAAAACAATACACACAACAAATTTCCAGCTAAACTGCATTTCTTTGACCACATAAACACATCAAAATTAAGCCTGCTGTATAAACATTTTATCTATCTAAAAAACAACAACAAAAAGGAAAACACATTAACAGAAAAAAACCCTGACAAAACAAAAACAAAAAAGCAACTGAGACACAGAGAAAGAGAGATTTTGATCCACACATACATATGTACACATATATACACACACACACACACAGACAGAAACAAGAATGAAAGAATAACAAAGACAGAATGACAAACAACCAGAAGAAGATAGAAAATGATACATATACATCAAGATAGTGACACAGCCAACAGATGAAGGAAGAGACACAACTCACAGGCACGTCAAAGCGTTTGCGGGCCTTTCCCACGTTGATGGCCATCCAGATGTTAACGAACGTGTTGCCCACGCACCCCACCAGCACCACATAGCCATAGTTCTCTGGCAAACAGCTGGCAAACTTGGACAAACCCATGACTGCTGGTGCCAACAATGGAGGTAGTACAATAGGTATGGATCTGCAGGAAACAGATGGAAACTTAATTATCATTTAATCTGTCACTGTTGCTAAAAGCCCAGCTGACAACACACAGGGACAACATACCAATATTGTCAAAAACACATACATTCACACACACATGTGAAAAAGAAAATTTGGCACAAGTGAAAGTATATCCTTGCACCAGACATGCCTCTGACCTGTTTGTCATTTCTTCAGCTGGAGGATTAGAAAGAACAAAACAAACAAAAAAAAGACCGGAACAAGAACATGAATAATATACAAAATTATATACAATGCTAATAATATTTTATAATGCACAATACTGATAAAAGTCAATGGACAACTCATATCTTGGGGGCATACATACAACACAGTATGACTCCCCAGTTATCAAAATCCAGAAGAACAACAATTGTTTTAAGGTTTTCTAGAAAAAAAAATATTTGTGAATTAAAACAAAAACATGAGTGGGCAGCAAAGCAGAAAATAGGAAAGGAGCATGGCAACCAGCCGCCGTGGCGAAGTCGTTAGCGTCACGGACTGATGGCTGGGAGGACGCGGGTTTGAATCCCAGCGGAGGTGGGTTTTTCGGCCCGTGGCCGGCTCCTACCCAGAGTTGAGTGTGCTGTGGGCTTAAATGGGGAGACTGGGACCACACAGTCGAGTGTCATCCACTTCAAGGATGCGTCTTTGGGTGTGCTGCTCAAATTACCTGACCAGAAGAAAGGCTAATGCTTTTTGAAAACTTTTCTCGTTGTGTTCGACTTAACACTGTCACGTGGAATATATCAGATCGTAAAGAAAATGAGTGTTTGAATCCACAATGCTGCCTTCTTTCTAATATAATAATAATTATAGTGTGTGTGTGTGTGTGTGCGTGCGTGCGTGCGCGCGCGCGCGCGCACGAGAACAGTCGTAAAAAGAAGAGAAAAAACTATTTCATTTTAACTATGTCATGTTTGATATCATGTGGATTCATCACTGCAAGAAAAAGAAGAGAAGAGAATTCTTTATCATGTGTGTACTAAATGGATTCCTCGATGCCGTCAACAACAATGTTTTAGCATTGTAAGAAAAGCAGGGACAATGCAGAAGCTTCTCACTTCATACCGATCCAGCCACCCAGCATTCTGCCCCTTCTCCCCAAGAAGCTGAAGTCTGTCAGCTACTTCGTGCATTCCCCTGAAGTGGGATTTCGTGGCCGCCACACTTGGCGTCAATGAATGACATCGACATTCAGACCCTGAGCCAGCTACAACAACATGCATGAAGCGCTTAGCTGTAAAGGTCATCATAGCACCTCACTGCAAACTGGTTTGGAGAGACAGTCAAACCATACCAGCGTTTTCGTAACATATAGGTGGCATTGGCACAGGACGTCCAACGCTGTTTTGGGCCTCATCGTTCACAATAATTCGTTTTAAGTATTTCTTAATAACGATGTACAGCAATACTAATCAATATACAAAATCCCTTTGACCTCGATCATAGTCATTTAAAAACCTAGATCGATTGACTGTTGTTTTCATTTTACTCCTTGTTAAGTATGAAGAAAGTCAGAGGATGTTATTCTGAATTCTCCTCTTGGTACATTTTTAATGTTTTCAACGAGGAATAAAACTGAACGTCAGTGAGCGTCTTTAAGGGAAACTGAAAGGGTACCGTCTTACTCTTATTTGACTTTATTTCATCATTATCTGGCTTGTCGTGCAGTGTATGTGGATCAGTTTGCATGCCTTGGTGCTTCCTTGAAACTGAAACTGAAACGAGAGAGAGAGAGAGCCAGAGAGAGAGACAGACAGACAGACAGACAGTCTGCGACTGAGATACAGACAGAGGGAAACGGAGTACGAAACGCGGAGAACAAGACAAAAGAGACATTGTACACAAACGCACAAGGGTGAACATACATTTGTTAACTAATATGACGTTGCCCGTGTGCTGCTAAAGCGGACTCATCATTTCTGTGAATCACAATATTGCATTTTAATCAAGCGGAGAGGTTATGTATGCAGACAGCTTGTCATATCATATCGACCCAACCACCCAATATAATTTCCATTCCCCACTCACCTTCCCACCCCCTCTCCCACCGGCCCGCCCCCACAATCCCCCTCCCACATCCCTCTCCCTCCCCCTCACCTCCCTCCCTCCCTCACCCCCCTCATCCCCCCTCATCCCCCTCACCTCAGCATCCGCCCGTAACTAAGCACATTCCTCTGCCGGTGTTTGTTGCAGCCGGTGTTGCGTCAATACATCAGACGTGAGGCCAGCTGAAACCACATGCGTGAAGCGCTCGGCTGCCGTGAAGGTCGTTCGTACATAATATCACCTCCCTGCTAACCTGACCTGAGGGAGATGGTCAAACCATATATTCTTCTTCTTCTTCAAATTCTTCGTTCGTGGGCTGCAACTCTCACGTTCACTCGTATGCATACAAGTGGGGCTTTTAAGTGTATGAGTTTTTTTTTGGCCCCGCCGTGTAGGCAGCCATACTCCGTTTTCGGGGATGGGGTGGGATGCATGCATGCTGGGTATGTTCTTGTTTCTATAACTCACCGAATGCTGACATGGATTACACGATCTTTAACGTGTGTACTTTTTTTTTAATCTTCTGCTTGCGTATACATACGATTGGGGTTCAGGCACTAGCAGGTCTGCACATATGTTGACCTGGGAGATCGGAAAAATCCCCACACTTTACCCACCAGGCGCCGTCACCGAGATTCGAACCCGGGATCCTCATATTGAAAGTCCAACGCTTTAACCATTCGGTTGTTGCGCCCGTCTAAACCATATCAACGTAATGGGATCACTGAGGTGAATGCATAGCGCCTCCCATCTGACACGAGTGAGATGGTCAAACCATATCAACGTATTGGAATCACTTAAGTGTATGCATAGCATCTCCCATCTGACACGAGAGAGATGGTCAAACCATATCAACGTATTGGAATCACTGAAGTGAATGCATAGCACCTCCCATCTGACACGAGAGAGATGGCCAAACCATATCAACGTATTGGAATCACTTCGGTGAATGCATAGCACCTCCCATCTGACACGAGAGAGATGGTCAAACCATATCAACGTATTGGAATCACTTCGGTGAATGCATAGGCTGCTGCTGCTGATGATGATAATGATGATGATGGTGATGGTGATGATGATGATGGTGATGATGGTGATGGTGATGATGATGATGATGATGATGATGATGATGGTGATGATGATGATGATGATGATGATGATGATGATGGTGATGATGATGATGAGCCTTCACTGTTTCAGTTCATTCATCCTTCGTCAATGATCCCTCGAAGCGGTTTTCTTTCGAAAGATGTGTGAAA
>JAAQRG010034292.1:0-10849 GCA_011634625.1 Babylonia areolata
TGTTCCTATGATGTGACAGTGACACATCAAACAAACTAAACCTTTTGTTGTAAATTCATGTTCCTATGATGTGACAGTGACACATCAAACAAACTAAATCTTTTGTTCTAAAGTTCATGTTCCTATGATGTGACAGTGACACATCAAACTAAACCTTTTGTTGTAAATTCATGTTCCTATGATGTGACAGTGACACATCAAACTAAACCTTTTGTTGTAAATTCATGTTCCTATGATGTGACAGTGACACATCAAACAAACTAAACCTTCTGTTGTAAATTCATGTTCCTATGATGTGACAGTGACACATCAAACAAACTAAACCTTTTGTTGTAAATTCATGTTCCTATGATGTGACAGTGACACATCAAACAAACTAAATCTTTTGTTCTAAAGTTCATGTTCCTATGATGTGACAGTGACACATCAAACTAAACCTTTTGTTGTAAATTCATGTTCCTATGATGTGACAGTGACACATCAAACTAAACCTTTTGTTGTAAATTCATGTTCCTATGATGTGACAGTGACACATCAAACAAACTAAACCTTTTGTTGTAAATTCATGTTCCTATGATGTGACAGTGACACATCAAACAAACTAAACCTTTTGTTGTAAATTCATGTTCCTATGATGTGACAGTGGCACATCAAACAAAAAGTTTGTATGTGAACATTTATGTTAAAATCCTGCCCTATGACATTGATAACCTGTTCGTTTCATCGAAAAAAAAGGTGGTAAAATAGCAAGACAAAAGAATGCAGAATAGAGAAAGTGAACTACCAAACTTTTGGGGGGAAAAAATGCTTGTTTTGGCTTTCGAGCTTATCATAGCAGAAAGAAAGATAACGTTTTTCTTTTTCTTCGTTCGTGGGCTGCAACTCCCACGTTCAGTCGTATGTACACGAGTGGACTTTTTCGTGTATGGCCAGTTAGTTCCCCCCGCCATGTAGGCATGTTTACGAAACCCACCGAACACGGACATCGATTAAAGGATCTTTAACGTTCGTATTTTATTTTCTTCTTGCGCATACACACGAAAGGAGTTCATGCACAAGTAGGTCTGCTCATATGTTGACATGGGAGATCGGAAAAAAATCTCTACCCTTTACCCACCAGGCGCCGTTACCGAGATTCGAACCCTGGACTCTCAGATTGAAAGTCCAAAGTCGGAATTTATCATTTTTTTGCATTTGTATACTTTCCAAAATTGATAAGTCACAAATTGAAATAAACAAAACGAAATGGATCTATCTGTCATTGTTTCTAGTTCGTGTGCCTGAGGAGTAGAAATGGAGAAATCAGCTCATGAAATAAATACATAATAATTATCATTTATGTGCCTGTGACTTAAAAAAACAGGAATTATCTTGAATATGTATATGGTGTCAAAAGATTCAGAACTGAATACAGTCGAATTTCGATAGGACAAAGGCACCGGAAAATTCGTATTTTCTCTCTGCACTACTGAAACAAACACTGGGATGGGAAGTGGCGGAGTGACGTCATGCAAGACAGATGATTATTCTGCCACAATCCTCTCATGGAAAAACCCACATATTTATCTGCCTGTAACTTTAAAACAAAAATTTTCCTGAACATACATGTGGTGTCAGACGATTCAGAATGAAGTGAATTTTAGATTTCGATATGTCAAAGGCACAGGAAAATTCGTATTTTCTTTCTGTACTCAAACAAAGACAAGAACTAGCGGAGTGACGTCATGCAATACAGATTTTTCAGCCACAAGAGAGCCGACGGCGACAGTGAATGTTCAAATATTCCACGCCCATAATCTGATGCATAGAACTTCGGCTTAGATCCAGATCAAACTAACGTTTACGAGCTGCAGTCATGTTTTGCCACATAATCAGCTGACGTAAAATCAGCCTGGAGCATAGACTCAATTATTAGTGTCGATAACCTGGAAGCCCAAAATAAATGTTACAACTGAAGTGACAATTATGTCGTTTGTATGCAGCATTAACAACTGTTCCAGCCTCCAGACAAGGACGGAGATCCTGTGTGAAAATGGTTGAGGGAGTGGGAGTGCGTGCATGTGTGTGTGCGTGTGTGCGCGCGCTCATGTGCATATGTGTGCGCGTCTGTGTGTTTTGATGTCCCCAGCCCCCAAACTCTAATCATCCTTCATTTTCCATTCCCTTTGATGATTAAATCAACGCCCAACATTAACACTTATTCAGAGCTATAAGTCTCTGCTACAGATCTCTTCGCGTGTGTACGTGTACGGATGTGCGCGTATGTCCTGGTGTGTCTGTGTGCATGTGTGCCCACGTCTACGTGTGCGGTTTATGAACGTTTGTGTGTATATCATGCTTGTGTATGTGAGTGATGGTAAAGTGTGTGTGTGTGTGTTCGTGTGCACACGTGTTTTCCCTGTAAGTGTGAAAAACACATGCACGCGCGCACGCGCACACGCACATATATATATATAGAGAGAGAGAGAGCGAGAGGGGGCCGTGGGCAAATCTGCACGCTCCCAAACACAGGAAAATCTTTTATTGTTTGGAGTGGGAAAGCGCGTTTTATCCGCCAATCACAAAATTGAAAATTGAAAGAAATGCACTTGCCGGAGTGACGGCTGAAAATATTTCACCAGAATTTGCTTTTTGCCTTTTTGGTAAGTTAGTGAAGCTGGGAAGTCGCGCCAAACATAGGGGGAGTTTGAAACTTTGATAGATCTAAATTATGATCTTATAGCAATGAAATAAAGATGGGTGTGCGCAGGTGAAGATAGAATCGTTTCTTTTGAAGCACACAATCTGGGTTGGAAAAACACTTGTGTCAGACAGTGGTAGAAAATATGATATATGCATCAGATTAATATCAGTTCTGTTAACTCCAGTCCTGTTAACTCCCCTCTCCCTTCCCATTGTCACTTTTGATTTGGTTGTTGTTCAGCAGGAATCGCGCATAAAACATAGCTTTGCTTGCTGGCAGAAGCAATAGAAAAGCGTGGAACACATGGACTTTTTGTAAGCGAACTACTAATGCTTTCCTGATGATAATGGACAACCAGAGTCCCCGAGCACATCGCTGAGCAGTTTGTTGCCCTGTTGTTTGATTGTCTGAGCAAGCTGCGTGTCGTAAGCATGGTCAGACAGAAAATACTGCACTAACATCAGCAGCTTTTGAAAGGCACACAAAGAGAGCAGTTTATCCGAGAGAGTGCTTACATATGGAGGTAGAGCGGTTGGAATTGCAAAAAAGAGAAGGGAAGACATTTGTGGACCATTCTACAAAGACTCAAGAAACTTGGTGTGAACCGATTCACTGCTCTTTGATTCATTATCAATGTTATCATTTTATATAATCTTCGCCATTCATCACACAGCTATCTCAAACGCTATAATGTCCATGTCACCAGACCTGCACTCTTAGAGGAAACAGCATGAGGTCGAGTCTTGGTGACACAGTTTTCAACATCACTCGTCAGTCTCTGAATGTTGACGGACATTCAACTGTTGAGGACACCATGTCAACGCAGCATGTTGTGCTGAACACGTCACTGACCAACGGATGCCTGCCAATCAGATTGAACGAGATGGAGTATTTACCATGGGATAATTCTGACAACATTATAAGTCAGGAGGTAGAAGCATATGTAAACAAGATCAAAGATCTTACACTGGCAGTCTTGTTCCTGATCGGAGCACCAACCAACATCATCAACATGGCAGTGTTCTACAAACAAGGTCTTCAGGATCGTGTCAACCTCTGTCTGTTCACCTTGGCTTTTTCTGATTGTTTCTTCATAACAACCGCTTTTATTCTTCACGCTGAAAATATCTATTTGTATATCACTGCACAAGCAGTTAACACTCCGAATAAGTTCATGGCCAACAATAATCTGACTGTCCTTCTTGGCTTTGATTTCGTTTCCTTTGTCGTGTCAGCCATCATCGCCTGTGAGAGATGCTACTGTGTACTCAGACCGCTGAAATATCAGACTCTGCTGCGCACTAAAACAATGGCGTTCATCCTTATTTCCATTAGTGTCTGTGTGTTCAGTGCGTTCTTCGTTGTGTCAAATCGGTACTGGATTGGGTGTGTTTATGATCCGGTAACAGGCGCAGAGTGGATGAAAATGATTGGCAACGACTTTTACAGAGTTCACAAACAGTTGATTGAGTACATGGACAGCATATTGTTCGGAGCTGGTTTGCCTGGAGGCATGATAATCGTGGTGATAACAGCAACGACGATAACCACGGTGAAACTTCGCAAAATCATGACATGGCGAAGTGAAACTTCGTCATCACTGTCTCCCCGAGAAGTGGCGCTCACCAAAATGTTGATTGGTAATTCAATTTTCTTTCTCATTTGCATATCTCCTGCTTGCTTTTTCCGTGTTATCGCTCTCTTTTTGCCAGAGATGAGACCTGGAGGGCGCCAACACAACCTTTCCTTCACCGCTCTGTGGATCCTGGAAGGACTGTGTCTGGTGAATTCCACCTTTAACTTCTTCGTATATTACACGATGGGGTCCCGCTTCAGGGAAACCTTGTGGGCTCTGCTCAGAAGAAAGACGCATCGTGAAAAATGAAATAAAAAATCTCAAAGCTGAAATTAATCGCACTGACACAGACATTACCCTGTTCGTCATAGATCATAAAGGGAAAACAATGGAATGTTATGTATGCCCGACCAGTTTGGGTATAACACTACATTGATTTGACGGTCTACCACATTCTCCCAGAGCGACAGTATTTTTCAAATACCTGTCAATGGAGTGGGATTTTGTCCCGTCACACATACTGACGATTGTAGACGCATTGATAAAGTATCAGTTTTCACAATTGAATGTCATCGTTTAAAAGTTAGGAGAGGACGGGGAGATGAATGGTGAGTTGGTGAGAAACCGGGTAGAAGGAGGGTAGAATCAAAGAGAACTATCTGAAATAAACATCAAAGGTAAGAGAGGCAAGGCCTTCAACACTCACTTGTGATACACTTTTCTAACAAAATCGTTAAAATGTGTTCTGTATTTTTTTATCATAAAGCTTCGGGTTGGAAAGAAAAAGAAAAAAAGGGGGCCTGAACGCAGATTCGAACCCGGCATGTTCGGGTGAGACGAAATTATTTACTCAATGCACTGTTGTGAATCCGTAAACGACGTGCAAAAATTAACATTTAAGCATGCTTTTTTAAGGGCGATAAATCGCAGCGGTATTCAAAGTGAAAATTCTGTTTAAATCATATCATTTAGGTGTATCTTGGGCAATTAAAAATTCTTTAAGGGCATTTAAAAATTATTTTAACGTGCGCGGTAAAGGAGACGTGGCTATCGCCGCAATCACACTGCAACATTTAGCCGTTTTCTCTGGATCTAGATAGATGTACAAGTTCAGTTACACCCGCCGGGAAAGTACGACGTGGTCGATTCAATTTCTCTTTTATGTTCGTTCTAGCTAATTGAGTATCCACTTGAAAAGATTCATATGCAGTAAACACGTCGATGATGTAGTCTGTATCACTGCGTGTGTTCTGTCCAGAAATTGTATTTCTTTCCATTTAACTGCGAACAAGAAAATAAGCTACGCCGTCACTCACCAGGCATCGCCAGCGCCACTGCTACTGGGATGCGGTTATATGGTGTTTTAGGAATCCCGGAAATGTCCTCAACGAAATAAACCGTTAAGTTTCAGTTTCAGTAGCTCAAGGAGGCGTCACTGCGTTCGGACAAATCCATATACGCTACACCACATCTGCCAAGCAAATGCCTGACCAGCAGCGTAACCCAACGCGCTTAGTCAGGCCTTGGAAATA
The DNA here is from genome assembly GCA_011634625.1 of Babylonia areolata. NCBI lineage: Eukaryota > Metazoa > Mollusca > Gastropoda > Neogastropoda > Buccinidae > Babylonia > Babylonia areolata. Next base: position 5,792 of record JAAQRG010034292.1, read on the forward strand.
AAAAGAGAATAAATAATAGATAAGCGTACATAAATAAGTAAATTAATAAATAATAATTATAATATAAAAAGTAGTAATAACAATAATAATCAAAATAATAATAATAATATAAATAAATAAATAAGACAACAATGATGATAAATAAGCAAATAAATCTAAAACATGAAGACACACATTCACACATACACCCACACATGCATAACAGATATGCACCAAACATGCAGTTTCACAGATACGAAATCACAGTCAAATACACATAAACGTACCTGAGCCCCAACACACACACATTACCCTGCACCTCCTCTACCCCCCCTCCTCCACACACTCATTTCTAGGCTACGTATCGCAGCTTCCACGGCACACACACACACACACACACACACATACGCCCATATCCCTCACCTCCAACCCCACACACATATATACAAAGAGAGATATATATATATATATACATACCCGTACGTTCCAATATCCCGTTGCTCCCACAGTGTAGGCATGCATACACTCACATACTTCATCCTCTGCCCCTCCTCCCCCACCTGCCCCCCCCACACACACACATACGCACGTGCACAGAACTCTCCTGACACTTGTGTACACTTACACCCTCGCGCATGCACAAACGCACTCAAACACACAGACCCACACATACACACAAACACACACATACACACACGCACAGAGACTGCCACTGCTTGGCCGCAAGAGGGATGGGAAAAGATCTCTGGTGCCAAGAACGTGGCGTCTAGTGTGTTGCTCAGTCTATTATATTTTTAAAAGCCCACAGAGACTCTGTCCCGTTTTGAAGAAATTTTCGCAATGTTGGTTTGGAAATGATGCCGATATTTGTTTGATTTGCAAAGCATCGTGCTCTACCTTTCATGTTAGACTTACAGCCGCTCCCTCTCTCTGCTTTTATTTCTTTGAGGCGATCGATGATGTGATGGCCTTGTACCTGTTCTTTTTTATATTCTTTGACTTTTCTGAGGATTTCCGATTTTCCTAGATGTAGGCCGGTGTTGCGTTACCAGCAAGTCTGTCAGCACGCTCATTTCCCTTAACACCTGCATGTCCCGGGCAGTATGACCATGTGAGGTTTTTTTTAATCTGAAAGTTGCGCATTGCCTTATGCCACTCTGGGCTTCCCATTCCGTTTTCAATTTTCTGTATGAGGTTCATTGAGTCGGTTAGAATCATGGCATGTTGGTTTCCGGGCGTATAGATGGACGATAGCCACTGGAGGGCATGTGTCACAGCTTCAGCTTTCATCGTTAGGCTGGAGGTTGTGACTTTGTAGGCAGCATTCTCTTCCCTAATTGTTTTTCCATTTTGTTTGGCAGTGAATCTCCAACCGGATTGGTCTTTGGTGACTGAGCCATCTGTGTATATGATGATGTCCTCTTCTTTACTGTTTTCTTCTATGAGTAGCTTCACTTCCGCATCAGTTTTGCCCTCTGGCCATTCCCGACAATGCCTTCCTAGAGTGGGTGAAATGGCTGTGTTGAATAGATGGTTGAGGTTTTCGGGTTTTTTTTTCCCATTATTTTGTTTCTTTCAGGTCTTGTAGTCGGCATACTAGCTGGATTGTGTCTTCTGCTTGTCCCATCCATGATCTTCCTCGTCCTAGACGGCTGCCTTTTGTTTCCTTGACTGCGTCATGCAGTGGGTTTTGAGGGTTTTCTAATGCTTTGAAGTAGGTCATAACCTGTTCCAACTTGTTTCTGGCCTGCACTGAAGGAAGGTCAAGCAGGTATTGCATGGTTTCTGTGTGGGCGTGTCTTTTGTTGTTCCAAGGATCAGCCTCATAGCTTCATTTTGAACTCTTTCTAATTTTAGAAGGTTGCTTTGAGATGGTGTTGTTAGCCCAAGTCTGTAGTCGATCACACTGAGGACGAGTGATTGGTTTAGCAGGGAGGTGGCGTTGTTCAATACCTTTGGTTGCCATTGCTTTTAAGACTGAAAGGCCCTTTTTGCATTTGAGAACACTATTTTCCGTATGTTTTCTGAAGGTCAGCATCCTGTCGAAGTGTATTCCTAGGTAGCATAGGCATTCAGTTTTCTCGATCTGAATCCCGTCGAATGACACAGGGCGTGGTGATTTGCCCGCGGTTCTGTTGTTGAGGGCGCACAGCACCGTTTGGGCTTTCGCTGGATTGATGGAAGATCCTGCGTCTTTGCACCATTGAGCAATATTGTTTAGTTGTTTCTGGACAGCTTTAGTTCTTTCCTGAGCATCTTTCGAAGTTTTGAAGATCAGGCCATCATCCGCAAGAGTAAGCACCCGAGCTATTCCATTGTTGTTTAAGTCTGCAAGGCCCTTCGTGTAGACATTGTAGAGGACAGGAGAGAGCGGAGACCCTTGTGGCAGTCCCATGGATCGTTTAGAAGGTGCAGACATCCAATCTCTGAGGCGTAGGACGACGGTTCTTTCCTGAAGCGCTACTGCTATCCATCTTGTCAGTGTCAAACTTACTCCATACCTTAGTAGCAGCTCCATGAGGTGCGCAAACTGCACTTTATTGTAGAAGTGGGTGGTTTTAACATCCAGTTTTCAAATACACAGTTTCAGCTACACAATTTCAAATCCTGCCCACACAGCCCTCACTTGTGATGTTTCTGCTAAACGTTACATAAGTACAACGGTCATCTTCGCGTGATTTCGCCCGGTACTATACCAATTTTTGACCCTCTCTGTAATTCACTAATAATTCAATAATTAAACAGTAACGCGATGACAAATTATCAGTCAATTACACAGAAAAGTCACTTTGTCCACAACAAAGATACGTGATTTTCCGTGCATTTGACTGACAGTTTATCATTGAGCCCACTCACAAATGTACTAATAATTCAAAAATTAAACAATAACGCGATGACAAATTATTAATCAAATTCACAGAAAAATCACTTATCTTTGTTCTGGGGCTTTGTAGACTGTCTGTTGCACTAACCAGTGTGATTTTAACACCTGGTAGACTTTTACACTGACTCACTGGGTGGTTTTAACATCCAGTTTTCAAATACACAGTTTGAGCTACACAATTTCAAGTCCTGCCCACACAGCCCTCACTTGTGATGTGTCTGCTAAACTTTACATAAGTTCAACGGTCAACTTCGCGTGATTTCGCCCGGTGCTATACCAATTTTGGGCCCTCTCTGTAATTCACTAATAATTCAATAATTAAACAGTAACGTAATGACAAATTATCAGTCAATTACAAACCGTTAATGATATGAGAAACACGGCTTAATTCGGGAGACTTACAAACTCTTATTGGTATGTCTGTGAAGACTTTTTTTCGTACGATTTTTAAGTCAAAGTTGGTATTGATGGACAAAGTATTTCTAGACAAAATGGCTATGTTTAAGTTTACCACGGACACACAGACATACATATGGCTACAGAGAGAGAGAGAGAGAGAGAGAGAGAGAGAGAGAGAGAGAGAGACAACGGAACACCGGGTTAAAACATAGACTGACTTTGTTTACACAAGTGAGTCAAAAATTACTGTATGGACTTCGCAAAAGAAAAGTCGTTAATTTAACAAGAGAAACAATTGGCAATGAATGGAACAAGTCAAAAACATCAACGTTTTCTAGGATTTGTTATGGCACACTGATGTGCAGGTACAGCTTTATCAAATTACACCGGGTGCTTGACTGTCATACCATTGAAACAAATACACTTGATATTCGGGCAATACTGAATACGTGATGAATATGATTTGATTGTTTGAAGCATGTAATTTTGCAATATTGCTGACATGTTTTCGGTGTAGTTTGAAACAGGAGGATGGACATTTCCATAAATCAAACTACACTGTATTTAAATGGCTGTACTGATCATCTGAGAATCCTCACTGAAATGATAAACCGGAGGACATTAATAACCTTTCAGCTTCGGTAATTTGTAATTTGAAACACGAAGACCGAATGAGAATATGATGAAAGTTATTAGATAGGTATGCACACAGATTATCAATATTTGTAGTCTAAGAGCGGAGTTCCAAGACTGATACATTACCACATATTTCTTGCAATTTCTTCTAAGCCTTGTATTCGATAACATGTATATATTATGCATATATCATTTAGGTAATGTGATATCCAAAAAAAAAAAAAAAAAGAAGCTAACAATGAAGGAAGTTGAGGATTAAATCATCGAACACAAGGACATCCAGTTATCGTCTTGTGGACAAGATTGTTTCGATGACGATATCAGGTATCGTCAAAATGATCAGATGTTGTCTCCTCAGATGATGACGTCAGGTGATCGTCCTGTAACCAAGGTGACGACTGCTCGTGTGTTGACGTCACGTGGTTATGGAGGCCACGTGATGACAGATGATGATATCAAATGGACGACATGTTGACCAGGCGTTGTCTCCCCTGATGACAGCGCCAGGTGGTCATCATCACACAGATCAGGGCGCGACGTCATGTGGTCCTCACGTAGCCCAGTAGATGATGACTGCTAAGATGATGACGTTTGGTGATCATCAAGTAGACCAGGCGATGACTGCATCAGTTGGTCATCATCTAAATCAGGTGATAACTGCTCCAACTTCGACATCAGTTGTTCATCATGTAAACCATATAACTGCTCAGATGATGACGTCAGGTTGTCATCGTGTAAATCAGGTGATAACTGCACAGATGATGACGTCACTCCACAGATGACGTCAGGTGGTCATGTAAATCACACGTGTGTGTGTGTGTGTGTGTGTGTGTGTGTGTGTGTGTGTGTGTGTGTTATTCTGATATACCAGCATGCGTGTTCGTGTGTGTATCCATTAATGTTTTACGCAGACATGGGTCTGATCAGCGCGTTGGGTTCATGCGAAGATTAGACGTTTTTATTGATTAATTGACCGATTGATTTATCTGTTTATTATGCATTCATTCATTCATTCACACATTTATCATTATTATTATTATTGTTGTTGTTGTTGTTGTTGTTGTTGTTGTCGTTGTTGTCGTCGTCATAATTATTATTTTTATTTTTATTTTTATTATTATTATTATTATTATTATTATTATTATTATTATTATTATCAT
>JAAQRG010034297.1:0-10827 GCA_011634625.1 Babylonia areolata
CCCCCGGCAACACACACACAGTACCGCCCCCTCATCCCAAGCAAGACTTCTTGAGACCAGCAGACCTCTCAAGGGTGAATACTTAAAAGATCAAAATCTACTCAAGGAAGACCAAGAAAGATGTGCGAGGATACCCCCAGAATGCTACATACACAAGAGAGACAGGTTTTCGCGTGATAGTGTCAACAGCGTCGATCCTCTTTAGATGGCTCGTCACGTAGAACTCCAGTGATGACAACGTACCAGAAGAAGATGTTGATAGGAGGAGGAGGAGGAGGAGGAGGGTGTGGGGGTGGTGAGGATGGGGAGAGGGTACACTGAAAGTGGGAGGCAGGGAGAGAGAGAGGGAGGTGGGGGGGGCGGGAGGAGGGTGTTGTGGGAGGGTGGTGGTGGTGGAGAGGGGTGAGTGGTCGGGTCATATACTATACAGGTAAAGTAGAGCCTTGATCTGGATGATAGACACCGAGCGTGATAAAGGACCCAACTACAGTGGACGGTGCAGGAAGACAGAGAAAGAAGCGAGGAGGGTGGAGGGTTGGTTGAAACACAGCAAGAGACAGAGAGAGGGGGAGATGAGAGAGAGAGAGAGAGAGAGAGAGAGAGACAGAGAGAGGGGGGGGGGCTAGAGAGAGAGAGAGAGGGAAAATAAGAGAGAGATATAGGGAGGGGGAAGAAAGGCGAAGGAAATAGATTGTGTGTGTGTGTGTGCGCGCGCGCACGTTGTGTTGTGTTGTGTGCATGCGAGCGCGTGTATATGCGTGTACGCATGTGTACATATGTGTGCGTGAGTGTGTATTTGTGTGTGCGCGCGCGCGCAGGTGTGCCTATGCATGTGTTCGTATGGGGGAGGGGGGGGGATATAAGATAAGGTGGAGCAAACAGATAGATGCAGAGAGAGAGAGACGGGGACACACACACACACACACACACACACACACACACACACACACACACACAGGGAGAGAGGTGGCAAGGGAGGAAAGGAGAGAGAGAGACAGAGACAGAGATAAAAAGAGAGAGAGAGAGGGAAGGACGGAGGATATAAAGAGGGGTGGGTAGAACTAAAGCTGGCAGTGACTAATGCGTCATCTGGAGAGGCGAATGAAGAAGGAAGAAGATGTGTCTTGCTTGGGGGGAGTGGGGGGGGGGGGGGTGAGGGGGGCGGAGAGGGAAGGGGTGAAGGGAGGGGAGGGGGGGTGGCTTGCCTTGCCTTGCCTTCTCTTGCCTTGCCTCGCCTCGCCTTGCCTTGTTTTGCCTTGCTTTGCAGGGTCCAGCTTCAGTTGTTGTTTTTGTTGTTTACTCATTGCGCTCTTGGTCTCTCTACTGTGTATGATAATTATAGTCGGCCGTGTCCGATCCAGCTGTGACCATCATCAGAACAGCTACAGGAGGCAACAGCTACTACTGTCCGCGACTGTCTGTCTGTCTGTCTGGCGCTGGAATTTGATCAGTTTAACTCACTCAGTACGGCCAGTCCTCTCTTCTCCTCTACACAGACCCCTCGGATGTCCAGTGGGTGTCTGAATGACCCAACCTTTAGCTTCCGTCGTCAGAATTGTGGTATTCTTTGTCAACATTCACCTCTTCAGTATAAGAGCCTTCCTCTTGCAATATTTTGGTGATGGTAACTGGGGTGAAACGCTGTTAACGTCGTCTCTTTCGCCGTTCGTATGGAAAGAGTTAAATAGTGTAGAGTGTCTTGCCCACCAAGTTTCTCTGTGACTTACTTTGGATACACACACATACGTGTATGTGTTGTTGGGTTTTTGTTTTTTTTGTTTGTTTGTGTGTGTGTGTGTGTGTGTGTGTGTGTGTGTGTGTGTGTGCGCGTGTGTGTGTTTGTGTGTGTGTGTGTGTGTGTGTGTGTGTGTGTGTGCGTGCGTGTGTTGTTGTTGGTGTTGTTGTTGTTGTTGTTTTGCCATCCATTGTTGTGTTGTGTTGTTTTGTTTTGTGTTGTGGGGCCCACGTTTCTTCCTAGCAGCAGACTGATTAGAAAGTGGAGAAAATATCAAGGTAAACGTGCTGTAAAAAAGAAAAAAAAAAAGAAAAAAAAGTGTTTTCCTTCGAAGAAAGAAAGAAAGAGAGAGAGACAGTATAAAAGAAGAAAAAAGCTAAAAGAAAGAAAGGAGTATGAAAGAAATGAATAAAAAAAGAGAGAAAGAAATGATAAAAAAAATAGAAAGGAAGAAAGAAGGAAGTATGAAAGAAAGAAAGAAATGATAAAATAGAAAGAAAGACATAACAGAAAGAAATGATAAAGTATGAAAGAAAGGAAAATAGAAAAGATAAACATTTCCACAGCTATTATCGTTGCTTTTGCTGTTGCTGCTACTCTCTAATATATATATATATATATATATATATATATATATATATATATATATATATCAGTCTTCTGCATTTTTTCTTTTAATTAAATGATGAGATAATCATTTATGAATAGATTTATGAATTTTCAGTTATTATTTTCCATCCCACCCCTTTACTATCCTCAATGACCTCACACACGGTGTTTGTTTGTTTGTTTGTTTGTTTGTTTGTTGTCGTTATTTTGGGTTGTTGTTGTTGTTTTTTTACCCCAAAGTTTATTCGTCATATCGCCATATAACACCCGAGCGGTTTTTGTTGTTGTTGTTTTACATGATTTACGCCGTCTACTTCGTTTCTCCCTGAATAGAGATTTGTCACTGGTATCATAATTGATTTTCGTTGGTCCCTATAGAAAAAAAAAAAGAAGAAAAGATTTTGCTTCCGATATTTATATTTCTGAGTGAGCTGTGAAACGCGTTTTCCCTTTCTTTTTTTTTTTCCTGAAAGTTTGGCCCGCACACGTTACTTCGTCCGTACTTTGGCTGGCCGATTTAGACTTTTGACGAACCTGTGTTTTCTTCTTCTTCTTCTTCTTGCTGTTGTTGTTGTTGTTGTTGTCATCGTTGCTGTTGTTGTTGTTGTTGTTGTCATCGTTGTTGTTGTTGTTATCATTATTATTATTATTATTAATTCCCGATCTGGCATCCTGCCAGATCCTGTCTTTGTTGTTACTGTCCTTGCAATAATGTGGAAGATATTGTTTTGGGGTTCATTCTTAGATGTCCATGGCCATTAGCATAATATGATATAACTGTTACACAGGTTGAATTGACAAAATCAGCTCGAAGTTCCGTGTTTGTTTGCTGTTGTTTGGGTTTTTGTTGTTGTTCTTGTTTGTTTGTTTGTTTGTTTGTTTTTGTTTGTTTGTTTGTCGTTGTTTCCTTTTGTTTTTGTTTTCTGTTTGTTTGTTGTTGTTTTTTGTTGTTTTTTTGTTTTTTTTGGTTGTCGTTTTAATTTTTTTAGCTCAACGTGAAATAATATAAATTGACTCTGAGGTTTTTTTTTTGTTTTGTTTTTTGTTTTGTTTTTTTATAGCTCAACGTGATATAATGTACAGTGACTCTGTAACATTTCAGTTTTCTTTAGCAGTGTGATGATACCGTGACTAAAAATCAAGCATACACCACCATATAGCAAATTATTACAATGATTTTGTATTCCTCCCGCATCATGCATAATTTCACATGATATCCTGTCCCTTTTCATTGCCATGTGGCTTGCAACACAATGTTGTGTGTAATTAATTGTCGTACTACATGTGCAACACCGAGGTCGAGTGACACTGTTTTGCTGCACTGGATCATGGGCTGATTTCAAAACAGTTCATGGATATATTTTTTTTTATAAAGTTCAAGACCATATTCAAACAAAGGTTCATGGGCATATTCCCAAAAGGTTCATGAGCACAATCCAAAAAGGTGCATGGGCATATTCAAACAAAGTTTCATGGGCATATTCAAACATAGGTTCATGGGTACATTCCAAAAGGTTCATAGGCATATTCAAACAAAGTTTCATGGGCATATTCAAACAAAGGTTCATGGGTACATTCCAAAAGGTTCATGGGCATATTCAAACAAAGGTTCATGGGCATATTCAAACAAAGGTTCATGGACATATTCCAAAAAGGTTCATGGGCATAATATATGCACTTCCCCTCCTACTACTTCTTTTCTTCTTTTCTTCTTTTTGTCCCGGACTTTCTGGGGTCGACCACCGTTTTATTTTGTATATAAATCTGTAACGACAGTTCAGAATAGATTAGGAAAAAGAAGAAGAAAATTTGAATACGGTCAACATTAACAGATGTTAGTCATTATACTTATATATATATATATATATATATATATATATACATATATATATATATATATTTGTGTGTGTGTGTGTGTAGTCCATTACACAATCAATTCAAAACGAGACAATAATCAAGACCAATAATAATAATAAGTTAATGAATAAGTCATACTACTACTTCTTTTTCTTTTTGCAGCACTTATATCATTGCTTGCTGCTGCTGCTACTGCCATTGCTACTGCTGCATATACTAAAGCCGATAGATCGTTAGGTATAGTGTCTTAGCCCTTACTGCTTCCGTTGCCGCTACTACTATTACGAATACAGTTTACTGGAGCAACTGCACGACTATGTTAGCACCCTGAGTTGTAATCATCATCATCATCATCATCATCACCATCATCATCATCATCACCATCATCATCATCATCATTCTCCTCCTCCTTGTCGGCGTCGCCGTCGTTGTAATTATGATTATGATGCTGATGATTGTTGTTGTTGTTGCAGTTACGATGATGCTGCTGACGATAATGATGATGATGATTAACAAATAGTAAAGAGTGGTAACTCTCTCCATTCACAAGGTAGACAACTTCAAGTCGATGGTTTTTAGGCAACCATGTGTTTGTTTTGAATTGTCCGTATATTCTGTATAGCGTATTCCGGATAAAAAGGTTGTGCCCAGTCTTGAATAAAAGCTAAATTGTGTTTGTGCATTTCTTATGTAGTTGCTGCTGTGTGCGCATGTCAAAATTAATGATCGGTATAAGGACAGGCCTGGCGCTTCCTTTTTGAGGACGTTTCTGGGTTTGTTCCTGTGTACCTGTTATTTACCTCTGTGCTAGCTGAATCGGTAGCATAAGCAACATTGACTTGAAGTTGTGTACTTTGTGTATGTTAATCATTAATTGTGTTCTCCTGGCTTCTTCGTTAATTCGTTCCGATGACGATGATTGTTGCTGTTGTTGTTGCAGTGATGATGATGTTGATGATGATGATGATGATGATGATGATGACGATGACGATTATGATGATGACTGTTTTTGTTGTTGCTGGTGTTGCAGTGATGATGTTGATGATGCTGATGATGATGATGACGATGATGATGATAATGATAATGATAATGACTGTTGTTGTTGTTGTTGTTGTTGTTGCAGTGATGATGATGGTGATGATGATGATGATGATGATGATGATGATGATGATGATGATGATGATTGCTCTTGTTGTTGTTGCAGTGATGATGATGATGATGATGATGATGATGATGATTGCTCTTGTTGTTGTTGCAGTGGTAATGATGATGATGATGAAGATGATGATGATGATTGCTCTTGTTGTTGTTGCAGTGATGATGATGATGATGATGATGATGACGATGACTGTTGCAGGCGTGCAGTCCAGTATGGTTGTGAGCTGCTGGAAGTGGAAGGGTCTGGTGCTGCTGCTTCTGCCAGTGTCGTGTCTGCTGTCCCTCACCGAACCCTCATCCTCATCCTTATCCTCCTCCTCCTCCTCCTCTCCTTCCTCACTTCCCTCCCCATCCACTACCTCCTCATACACTCCTACTCCCACTACTCCAGCGTCGTCGTCGTCATCGTCATCGCCGTCCTCATCACCAGCCTCACAACATCTGACCCCATCTCTTGAAGGCGAGTCAGTATCTGATGTCGTCATTGTGGCGTCATCGTCTGGGAAAGGCGAGTATGGTTTTGCAGTGAGGACCTTGTCTGTATCTCGTGGTGGAGGTGATGCTTCCATGGTGAATACAGTTCTAGCTTCGTCTTCGCCCTCTGATGGAGACTCTAGTTCTGGTTCTTCGTTCTCCCTCCAGGGTGAACGTGCTGAGAAAAATGGTGCTTTTGTAAGTTCTTCTTCTTCTTCTGAGGAGGAGGAGGAGGAGGAGAAGGAGGAGGAGGACGATAAGGAGGAGGAATCAGTTGCCTTTGCTCTGTCTTCTTCTTCTTCTTCTTCGTCACAGTCTTCGCCACCAACGTCATCGTGGTCTTCAGGGACAGAAACACGTTCGTCATCATCTAGGGCGTCATCAAGGACCTCCTCCTCCTTCTCGTCCTCAATGGTTGCTCAAGGAATCCCTAGAGATGCAGGAACGACATCATTTCCACCGCTTTTAAAGACCTCAGCGTTATCATCACCATCGTCAACAACATCATCATCATCCCCCACAGTTGCCCAAGAAAGCCCTAGTAATGGACGTAAAGCAGCAGAAAGGAGAGGAGAGAAAGGAGGCGGTGGAAGAGGAGGAGGAGGAAGAGGACGAGCAGTAGCAGGAAGAGGAGGAGGAGGAGCAGCAGGAGTATCATCAGCCTCATCATCCCAGGACAGAGGGGAAAGAGCAACATCATCATCATCACCAGTCTCGCCACCATCCTCCTCCTCCTCCTCCTTCACAGCACAGGCTGTACAGCAGCCCAAGAACAGGGAAGGACCATCACCATCACCATCGTCATCACCATCCTCCTCCTCCTCCTTCTCCTCCTCCACAACACAGCCTCTACAGCAGCCCAAGAACAGGGAAGGACCATCACCACCATCACCATCCTCATCTTCCTCCACAACACAGCCCCTACAGCAGCCCAACAACAGGGGAGGACGATCACGATTACCATCCTCCTTCTCACCCTCCTCCACCCACCACCACCCCCAACGAGGGGGTCGGCACCACAGCAACAGGCTGCGGAGCGTGAGGGACGAGCGCGTGCTGAGGGCGGTGGAGGCCAGCCTCCTGGGCGCCTTGGGGCTGACGGCCAGACCCCGCCCCTCCCCGGGCCACGTGGTCCCGCCCTACATGGTGCAGCTCTACCGTCAGCAAGTGGTCCGGGGCCCCGGGGGTCGATTCCTCGGCATTCACACAGGAGGGGGTCGTGATGGTGGGAGTGGTGGTGGTGGTGGTGGTGGTGTGGTGGTGGCGGCCAATACCGTGCGGAGCTTTCATCACACAGGTGAGTTTGGGTGTGTGAGGGTTTGATGTTTTGTTTGTTTGTTTGTTTGTTAGCTGTATGATCAGATATTGGTGGTAAAGGTTGGTGATCGTGGTGATTATGATGATAATACAATGATAGTTTAGAAAGAAAAAAAAAGATAATAATGTTGATGGTGATTATGCATTCACGTAAGTTAGATGAGAGTTGTTTGTTTGCTTATTAGCTGTACAATCGATATTGGTGATAAATGATGATGATGATAATGATGATTTTTATTCATGATAATAGTAAGATTGACGAAGATTATGCACTCAGGTCAGTTGGATGAGAGTTGTTTGTTTGTTTGTTTGTTTATTAGCTGTACAATCGATATTGGTGATAAATGATAATGATAATATTCATAATGATATTAATGATTTGTTTGTTTGTCAGCTATACAATCGATATCGGTGATCAATGGTGATGATAATAATAGTGATAGATAATAATGATGAAGATTATGCACACAGGCGAGTTGGGGGATTAGAGTTGTTTGTTTGTATGTTTGTTATTAGCTGTACGATCAGATGTTGGCGATAAAAGATGATAGTTATAATAATAATGACATTAATAGTAATGAGATTGATGATGAGTATGCACACGGGTAAGTTGGGTGAGAGTTATTTTTTTAGCTGTACGATCGATATTGGTAATAAATGATGATGATTATGATGATGGCATTGATGATGATTGTGATGACGATAGTGATAAGAAAAACAATGGTTGTAGTAGTAGTAGTAGTAGTAGTAGTAGTAAAAAATCAATAGTGATTTAATAATAATAATAATAATAAGGGTGATGATAGTGAGAAGAAGAAGAAGACGAGGGATAAATGAAGTAATGATTGAATAGGATGACTATTAGTATTACCATCGTCATCATCATCTTCACTGCATCGTCATGTTCATACCTCTGCCACAAAGACCACCACCACCACCACCACCACCACCGCCATCATCATCATCATCATCATCATCATCATCATCTTGTGAGCACAAAAGGAAACACTAACCCGAGAAATAGTGCGTGCATGTGAGCAAATCAGGATTTTGCAATTGTGATTTTGAAAAAGAAAATAAGTTTCTTGAGAAAAAAAAATGCTGGGAAAAATGTTTACACATTGCTATGAACATAAAATATCACCAACACCTCCACTGGTATCATATTCTTCTACTCTTCTTCTCTTCTCTCTCTGTTCTGTGTCTGTCTGTCTGTCTGTCTGTCTCTATCTCTCTCTCTCTCTCTCTAAGTGCGAGTGTGTATGTATGTGTGTGTGTGTGTGTGTGTGTGTGTGTGTGTGTGTGTGTGTGTGTGAGCGTGTGCGCGCTTGCGTGCGTGCGTGCGTGTGTGCGTCTGTTTAGACTTACGTGTATACGTGTGTAAATCATCCGTTTGAAAATAAAGGAATGATTAATTTTATTATGTAGTACACAAACGCGGTCGTACATCTCTGGACTGCAAGAAACTAGTTTGTGCTGAAGGAAAAGAATGAAAATGTTATTTGTGCCGTCTCGTAACAGCGTCCAGTCATAACAGTTATGCACGGAGGTCTGGAAAAAATAATGAAAGGTGTGTGTGTGTGTGTGTGTGTGTGTGTGTGTGTGTGTGTGTGTGTGTGTGTGTGTGTGTGTGTGTGTGTGTGTGTGTGTTCATCAGTTTAAAGTTTATCCTCATAGTGTGTGTTCAGACGAGATGAAAGATGTGAGTGGCACTGAATTAAGAATGGAGACTGCGGAGAGAAAGAGAGAGAGACAGACAGACAGACAGAGACAGACGGGGTGACAGCAGGGGGAGAGAGGGAGGGAGAGATTGACAGAGAGAGTGTGTGTGTGTTTGTATGAGTGTGCGTGTGTATTGGGTGGCGGAGGAGGGGGGTTAGAGGGGGGGTTAGAAGGCAAGTAAGGTAGCGTGGAACGCAAGCAGTCAAATAATTGTTTCTTAAAACTGTAAGAATTGTGATTTGACTGGTTATCTCACTGAAGAAATGAGATCACAAGGGTTTGACCAGAGGGAAACAACAAGGCAAAACATCGTGCAGACACAGAAAAACAGACATTAAGATAACAAGAAGATTGTCTTCTTCTTTTGTTTGTACGTATAATCGGCAAAAAGCGGACCGGCGGCTTTTGTTATGAATTGATTTTGGTGCCGTTGTGATCTGTGATCAGGAGCAAGTGAGTTTTAAAATTTGTGTATATCACTGATTTTGTACACACACACACACACACAAACACATACACGCACGCATACACGCAAGCACGCACGCACGCACGCATGCACGCACGCACACACACACACACACCACTTGCTGGTGTGCATTTCCCCACCACCACCCCACCCCACCCCCACCCCCTCTTTTTTTTCCGTCTAATATCACTTAAAGTGGAAGACGTTAAACTGAAGACTACAACTACTACTACACACCACTCGCTCACAATGATTAGTCAGCCTTATTTGATCCCATTTCCTTGGATCTGAACAAGGTGAATTCTATCATAATGAGGGAACATTACCGAGAAAAGAACTAATGACTTGAGTCACGCACTAACGGGTACAATAGCACCCAACCAAGTGATTATAACGGGTCCACCCTCCTACCCAGCGTGGTGTGTGAATACCCGGCAACACCCCTCCAGGTTAACCCTTTGAGTCCTGCTGACGAGTATGCTCAACTTGTCGGTGAAGGGCTGTCACCTTGCTGAGATCAGATTGATCGTACAGGCCGGTAGGTCAGTCACCTTTTTTTTTCGCCCCTTTTTTTCGGGGTTTTTTTTTTTAGTGTTTTTTTTTTGTGTTTGGATTTGTATTCTTCCCCGTGGGATTACGACACTTTTGCACTGTAAAACCAGTCAGTCAAAAGTACAGAGTGAGTGGTGAAATGCGCCTTAAATGCAGGCCGCACTGATCACGTTTCACCACGGTTCAGCAGCCTAGAAGAGGTTAACTCTCTCCATACGAACGGCGAAAGAGACGACGTTGACAGTGTTTCACCCCAATTACCATCATCAAAATATTGCAAGCGGAAGGCTTTTATACTGAAGACGTGAATGTTGACAAAGAATACCACAATTCTGACGACGGAAGCTAAAGGTTGGGTCATTCAGACACCCACTGGACATCCGAGGGGTCTGTGTAGAGGAGAAGAGAGGACTGGCCGTACTGAGTGAGTTAAGGATGAAGCTGTCATTTGTCACTACCACCGCCTCACCAACCAGGCCGTCAGCATCAAATGTGGAGGAGGAGACATTACCAATGCCCCACGCCCCTTTCTGATGGACACGTGTAGAAGGAAAATTAAAATCAAAACACGCACATTGAAGATCCTTGTAATCCCTGTTATGGTACGTAAAACACGTACACACCCGGAAAACGGTGTATAGCTACTTAATTAAACGACGGGGGGTATTTCCACCTCGTCCCCACACAGCCCCAACTCCGATCCCCGCCCTCTTCTTAATCCCCATATCACACCCTCCTCCGTATGTTGAAAGACAAACAAAACAAAACCAAAACAAAACAACAAAAAAACACCTGTACTGGAAGAAATGTAATCCCACAAAGTCACCAGTGAAAAGAGCCACGCCCAAAACGAGGGACACAAGTACCTGCCTGCCCCCCAGGTTATGGGTGTTTCGAGTCAAGCACTGTGAACCTCAATCTGTGTTGTATATATATA
>JAAQRG010034302.1:0-10874 GCA_011634625.1 Babylonia areolata
AACGCTGACATGGATTACAGGATCTTTAACGTGCATATTTGATCTTCTGCTTGCATATACACACGAAGGGGGTTCAGGCACTGGCAGGTCTGCACATACGTTGACCTGGGAGATCGCAAAAATCCCCACCCTTTACCCACCAGGCGCCGTCACCGTTATTCGAACCCGGGACCTTCAGATTGAAAGTCCAACGCTTTAACCACTCGGCTATTGCGCCCGTCAGTTTTTTTCCTTGACTTATCCATATTTATTTTTAATGTATCTTATTTTTACTTCTCTTTTAAAGTCCCCCTCCCCCACCTCACCCCTCCACCCCCGCCCCTCAAGGTCTGACTGAGCCTGCTGGGTTATGCTGCTGGTCAGGCATCTGCTTGTATGATGTGTAGCGGGTGTGGATTTGTTCTGAAAGCAGTGACCGCGCCTCCTTCAGCAACTGAACTGAACTGAATTGTTGATTTTCAGGTTGATTTTACTTGCATGTCTTCATGTGTGTGTGTGTGTTTATGTGTGTGTGTGCGTGTGTGTAAGTGAATGAAGTATTGTGATCGCTTACAAAATACAATTAGTGTGTGTGGGTTTGTGTGTGTGAGAGAGAGAGAATGAATGGATCATTAATAATCGCTTATTAAATACATTTATTTAAGTGCAAAAAGATACATGGTTTTTTTTCTGACAATGACAATAATAATATTTTCAAAAATTCATTCCCTATTCCGTGGTCCAACCAACATAACATGTTACGTGGACCTGTTTCCAGATAGCAGCAGCAGCGCGCAGGAAGGTGCAGAAGGAAACGATGAAACGCAAGAACTACGAGATCCGCACCTTGAAGGAGGAGCTGTGTGACAAGGAGCAGGCTCTGTTCGACCGAGAGAAGCGACTGTCGTCACTGGAGACCAGTCTGGTAAGAGGGAATCTCACCCACGCTCACCCAGTATTTTCTCCCTCTCCTTGAGCGATGGTATCAATGCAAGTCAACTGGATAAGATGTTAAACCGTAGTCCTGTTTTGCAGCATATAAAAGAAGCTCACTTGGTAAGAGGGAATCTCACCCATGCTCACCCAGTATTTTCTCCCTCTCCTTGAGCGATGGTATCAAAGCCAGTCAATTGGTTGAGACGATAAACCGTAGTCCTGTTTTTTGCAGCATGTAAAAGAACCCATGGCAGCAAGAGAGTTGTCCTGGCAAAATTTTTGTAGTAACAACCAAGAGAAGCGACTGAAGACCAGTTTGGTAAGAGGGAATCTCACCCATGCTTACCCAGTATTTTGTCCCTCTCCTTTAGTGATGGTATCAATGCCAGTCAATTGGATGAGACAATAAACCATAGTGCTGTTTTGCAGTGTATAAAAGAAGCCACACTTGGTCAGAAGGAATCCCACCCACACTCACCAGTATTTTCTCCCTCTCCTTGAGCGATGGTATCAACACCAGTCAGTTGGATGAGACGATAAACCGTAGTCCTGTTTTTTGCAGCATGTAAAAGAACCCATGGCAACAAGAGAGTTGTCCTGGCAAAATTTTTTGCAGAAACGACCAAGAGAAGCGACTGTAGACTAGTTTGGTAAGAGGGGATCTCACCCACGCTCACCCAGTATTTTCTCCCTCTCCTTGATCGTTAGTATCTGACAGGTGCAATAGCTGAGTGGTTAAAGCGTTGGAATTTCAATCTGAGGGTCCCGGGTTCGAATCTCGGTGACGGTGCCTGGTGGGTAAAGGGTGGAGATTTTTCCAGTCTCCCAGGTCAACATATGTGCAGACCTGCTAGTGCCTGAACCCCCTTCATGTGTATACGCAAGCAAAAGATCAAATACACATGTCAAAGATCCTGTTATCCATGTCAGCGTTAGGTCGGTTGTGGAAACAAGTACATACCCAGCATGCACACTCCTGAAAGCGGAGTATGGCTGCCTACATGGTGGGGTTAAAAACGGTCATACACGTAAAAGCCCACTCATGTATATATGAGTAAACGTAGGAGTTGCAGCCCATGAACGCAGAAGAAGAAGAGCGTTGGTATCCATGCTAGTCATTTGGATGAAACGATAAACCGTGGTCCATGTTTGCAGCACATTAAAGAGCCTACGGCAACAAGATTGTTGTCCTGGCAAAAATTTTTGCAGTAAGATCCATTCTGACATACAGGGGAATGCATGCACATGACTGAAGCCTGAGTGAACGACACAAGAAATAACTGATGAGTGCCCGTATGATAATGATATTGATATCTTCTTCTTCTTCTTCTGCGTTCGTGGGCTTCAACTCCCACGTTCAGTCGTATATACGTGAGTGGGCTTTTTACGTGTATGACCGTTTTTACCCCGCCATGTAGGCAGCCATACTCCGCTTTCAGGGGTGTGCATGCTGGGTATGTTGGGTATGTTCTTGTTTCCATAACCTACCGAACGCTGACATGGATTACAGGATCTTTAACATGCGTATTTGATCTTATGCTTGCGTATACACACGAAGGGGGTTCAGGCACTAGCAGGTCAGCACATATGTTGACCTGGGAGATCATAAAAATCTCCACCCTTTACCCACCAGGCGCCGTCACCGTGATTCGAACCCGGGACCCTCAGATCGAAAGTCCAACGCTTTAACCATTCGGCTATGGCGCCCGTCATGATATTGATATTAATCGTGGTCCTTAACCCATCGTGTGTTTGTGTTTCAGGGCCTGGAGAGACCGGTGGAAGTTCTGGAGTGAAAGGCATCGCAGCTGCAATGGATAACACACTGTTGTGTTTTCTGATCACGCACACACACACACACACACACACACGCACACATGCATGCACACACACACACACACACGCCTGCACACACACACACACACACGCACATGCATGCACACGCACGCACACACACACACACACACACACACACACAAGCACACAAGGCATTATTTTCAAATGAGAAGGATCACCGTAAACCTCACTTTAGAAACAGAACTTCCCACGTTTTGTCTGACGCATTTTGACATTCATCTGCAGTAGTTTTGTACATTTTGCTGTGTGTATTTGTAAACCGTGTTGAGTATCTGTTGTCGGTTGTAAACATGAATGATGCCCACTGTTTATTGTAAACATGTTGGATGTCTGTTGCTTGCTTTAAACATCAGTTTGTTTCGAACATGTCTGTTGTTTGGTTTTAACAAGTCTTGTTTATTGAAAACATGCCATTTTTTTCAAACATTCCATTCTTTGAAACATTTCATTGGTTTTTTTGTTTATTTTTAGACATGTCTGTTGCTTGTTTTAAACATGTCTGTTTTTAAACATATCTATTTGTTTTGCTCATGTCTATTTGTTTTGAAAATGTCTTTTGGTTGATTAACTGTCTATTGCTTGTTTTAAACATGTCTGTTGTGTGTTTGAAACATTCTGTTGTTTGTTTTAAACATGTCTATTGTTTGTTTCATTTCCATTGTTTGTTTTAAACATGTCTATTGTTTGTTTCATTTCCGTTGTTTGTTTTAAACATGTCTGTTTTTAAACATGTCTGTTGTTTGTTTCATTTACTTTGTTTTAAACATGTCTGTTGTTTGTTTCATTTCCATTGTTTGTTTTAAATATGTCTATTGTTTGTTTCATTTCCGTTGTTTGTTTTAAACATGTCTATTGTTTGTTTCATTTCCGTTGTTTGTTTTAAACATGTCTGTTTTTAAACATGTCTGTTGTTTGTTTCATTTACTTTGTTTTAAACATGTCTGTTGTTTGTTTCATTTCCATTGTTTGTTTTAAATATGTCTATTGTTTGTTTCATTTCCGTTGTTTGTTTTAAACATGTCTATTGTTTGTTTCATTTCCGTTGTTTGTTTTAAACATGTCTGTTTTTAAACATGTCTGTTGTTTGTTTCATTTCCATTGTGTGTTTTAAACATGTCTATTGTTTGCTTCATTTCCGTTGTTTGTTTTAAACATGTCTATTGTTTGTTTCATTTCCGTTGTTTGTTTTAAACATGTCTGGTTTTAAACATGTCTATTGTTTGTTTTTTTGTTTCATTTCCATTGTTTGTTTTAAACTTGTCTATTTTTTGTTTCATTTCCGTTGTTTGTTTTAAACATGACTGGTTTTAAACATGTCTATTGTTTGTTTTCAGTATGTCTGTTGTTTGTTTTAAACATGTCTCGTTTTAAACATGTCTGTTGTTTGTTTTAAACATGTCTATTGTTTGTTTTAAACATGTTGACTATCTATGGCTGAACTGTGATTGAACTGTGGGTCACACATTGTGTACTCTTCACTGTGATAATGATGACTTTAAGCGTGGTGCCCTCATATTGCCCACTTTAGTTACTGATGTCAGTCCCTCTGTCTCTTTCCTCCTGTTTGTGAATCTTTGTGATGTGTGAGTGTGTGTGTATGATTCCGCACTTAGAAACACCCATGCCTGCATGCACACACATACACACACACATGCACGCATGCATACACGTGTGGCAAAGTCCTACCTTTGTAAATTGCATTAAGAAATGTGTTGACAGTGTGTCAACAGAATTTTATCTGTATCTGTCTTTGTCATAAATTGCTTGCCATGAAATCCACTTCCATGTTAGAAAATGGCGACTGTAAATTTATGAATGATGCAAACCTGGATACATGTACGCCGAATTTATCTTCATCTGTCTTTGTCATAAAGTGCATGCAATGAAATCCACTTCCATGTTGAAAAAGGAGACTGTAAATTTGTGAATGATGCAAACCTGGTTACCACATCTGCACTGTTTGATGGTAAAGTGCATTCCATGAAATCCAATGCATGTAGGAAACGGAGACTGTAGATTTGTGAATGATGCAAACCTGGTCATTACGTCTGCATACTTTGCCATGAAATCCACTGCATGTAGGAAAACGGAGACTGTAGATTTGTGAATGATGCAAACATGGTCATAACATCTGCATACTCTGCCTTGAAATCCACTTCCATGTAGGAAATGGAGATGGTAGATTTGTGAATGATGCAAACATGGTCATAACATCTGCATACTCTGCCTTGAAATCCACTTCCATGTAGGAAAATGGAGACTGTAAATTTGCGAATACTGCAAACCATGGTCACTATGTCGACAAAGTTTCATGGAGAAGATCACATGATATACTCAGCCTTGTGGAGCAGAGGTTGTACTGTTGAGTGTCGCAACGTACAGTTTGTACAATGCGTGTACACCCAGTGATCACAAGTCTTTTCTGAACATTTTTTTCTGTCTGTAATGTAAGTGTCAGTGTGTTCCCTGCCTGTGTGGATTACATGCTTACTCAGTCCTCTTCACTCCCACTGGAGCATAAGGCGCCAGCATATCTTCTCCAGTCATTTCGGTCTTGAGCAAGCCGGCTTATGTTGTTCCAGGTTGTGCCTGCCATTTTCATCTCCTCTTCCAGAATTCTTCTCCATGTACCCATTGGTCTGCTGTCTTTTTTGTCTATTTTTGGGGAGGGTCTTTTTTTTTGTGTGTGTGTGCACTATCTGAGGGCAGTGCAAGCTGTATGGGAAATGATGTTCACAATATTGTGTCCGCTGTGTTCTGATCTGAGAAGTGTACATGCGTTTTCAGAGTTAGTTTGTATTGTATTTTTGCAGGGGGTTTTTTTGTTTGTTTTTTTTTGTTTGATAGTTTGTTGAAGTTTTGTTGCTTATTTGTTTTGTTTTGGGTTGTTGGGGTTTGGGTTTTTTTGTCTTTTTTTGTGGGGGGTGAGGGGATGTGAGGAGGAGGGGGGGTCCCTGAAAATTTTAAAAGGAGATTGACTGTGGCTGTGCTGTTGTTACCTGTTAACCTATGATAGAATTGTTGTAGTGTTGTGGGGTACCAAAAAAAAAAAAAAAAAAGAAAAAAAGAAAAGAGTATTGGGTCAGGGGACGTTCTTTGATTCGTGGTGGTTGAAGGGAAAAGCACACATCAAAATTAAACCAGACGAAAAAATTGTCATGACAGTGTTGTCATGTCAATACATCTTTGGTCTGTCTTGACACAGATGCTGTTGTTTGTTCATCAAATTTTACACCCCCCCCCCCTTTTTTTTAAATTTTTTATCGGATATTTGACAATAAATGTTGCTTTTTGTACAACTGATGCTGTGCCTTAATAATGTATAACCCGTATGTACAAAACGCCCTGCAGCAGACACTTGATTAACTCTGTGGTTGTAGGTATGAGGTATGTACAAAGTGACGTCACTGATGACATCATCAAGAGGAGGGGAAATAACTCTCAAAGGTTGAAAATTCACACATTTGATCCAGAGTGGTATATCTCCAGATTGCTTTCTCAGTTTTGGGGCTGATTGTTCTTGATACTGATTTACAACTTGAAACACCACTTTCTACTGTTTTTTTGTTTGTTTTTTTGTTTTGTTTTTTCTTGGCACTCAAGGTGTTAATCACAGTCATATCCTTCTTCTTCTTTGTTCTTTGTTATTATTGTTATTATTATTACTACTACCTTTTTATATATTATAATTATTATTTATTTATTTATTTATGTAAGCTTATCTATTATTTATTCCCCCCCCTTTTTTTTTCTCAAGGCCTGACTAAGCGCGTTGGGTTACGCTGCTGGTCAGGCATCTGCTTGGCAGATGTGGTGTAGCGTATATGGTTTTGTCCGAACGCAGTGATGCCTCCTTGAGCTACTGAAACTGAAACTGAAACTGTTCGTGGGCTGCAACTCCCACGTTCACTCGTATATACACGAGTGGGCTTTTACGTGTATGACCAGTTTTACCCTGCCATGTAGGCAGCCATACTCCGCTTTCGGGGGTGTGTGCATGCTGGGTATGTACTTGTTTCCATAACCCACCCAACGCTGACATGGATTACAGGATCTTTAACGTGCATATTTGATCTTTTGCTTGCGTATACACACGAAGGGGGTTCAGGCACTAGCAGGTCTGCACAAAATTATGTTGACCTGGGAGATCGAAAAAATCTCCACCCTTTACCCACCAGGCGCCATCGCCGAGATTCAAACCCGGGACCCTCAGATTGAAAGTCCAACGCTTTAACCACTTGGCTGTTGCGCCCGTCACAGCCATATCCAAAATTCAAAGTGAGTTGTTTTGTTGTTGGTTTGTTGGGGTTTTTTTGTCTTTTTTTTTTTCAGCCTCAGAGAGGAGAATCTATGCATTGTTTTTTGTTTCTCTAACCACGGTTAATTCACAAATGAAGGTGAGTTTGGACGAGTGGTTTGTAAGTTTGGACTGATGATGACTCCTGTTTGGTTTTTCTTCTTTTTTTCTTTGACGCCCGTTTTCCTCCACCCCCAACCCCCAGAAACATCCTGCCTGCCCCCCACCCCCACCCCACCCACCCACCACACCTCCCAACCCACCTACCTCTTTTCTCACTCTTTGTTTCTCTCTCTCTTTCTCCCTCTCTCTCTTTCACTCCCTCTCTCTCTCTCCCTCTCTCTCTCACCCCCTCTCTCACTTTGTCTCTCTCTCACTCTCTGTCTCTCTCTCTCTCTCTCTCACTCTTTGTCTTTCTCTCTCCCCTCTCTCTCTCTCTCACCCTCTCTCACTGTCTCTCACTCTGTCTCTCTCTCTCTCTTTGTCTCTCTCTCTCTCACTCTTTTTCTTTCTCCCTCTCTCTCTCTCTCTCACCCTCTCTCACTCTGTCTTTCTCTCACACTCTCTCTCTCTCTCTCCCTCTCTCGCTCTCTCTCTCTCTCTCTTTCTGTCTCAAATTCTGTGCTTTTTCTTTCCTCTTCTTTTAAAATTCTGGATAAATGTTTTTGAACAAACCTAGGGTAAGTTGTCAAAGAAGACCTGACCTGACATGTTGAATTGATGCAAGGGGGAGGGGGGAGGCATCTGCTCATTTCTTTTTTTTCTTTTTCTTTTTTTCTTTTTTTTTTTTAATAGTTTTTTTGTGTTTGTTGTTGTTTGGTTTTTGTTTTTTTTTGGGTTTTTTTAAGCAGATGTTCAGCTCATCATGGATCAGCCAGAATGCTATGACACACCCTTGAAACTGAAGCTGAAATGCCCGACAGGCTTGACAAGAAAACATTAGTTGGTGGAGGTGGTTGTGGTGGTGATGATGAGGGTGGTGGGTGGTTTGTTTGTTTTTTTTTGTTTTTTTTTTCGTTTCTGCTGTTGTGTCCTTTGTACGTAAGTGGCTGTACATAATTACAGAGGGTTGCTGTGTACTGCTGTGAACGGGCAGACAACTTGTATGTCTCATCACGGATTATATGTTTTTAGTGCAGCTGTGTTTGAACATAATTATTGGTGTCATCTCTTAGGGTTTCAGTATTGAACATTGCATTACTGGGGGGATGGATTCCTCCATTCTCTCTCTCTCTCTCTCTCTCTCTCTCACACACACACACACACACACAAAAACATACACAGCACACACACACACACACACAGAGCACATACACACAGCACACACACACACACACACACACACACACATAGCACACACACACACACAGCACATACACAGCACACACACACGACACATGCACACACACACACACACACACAGCACGCACACACACACACACATGCACACACACATACACACAGCACACACACACAGCTCACACACACACACACAGCACACACTTACACACAGCACACACACACAGCACACACACACACACACACAGCACAAACACACACACACACAGCACGCATACACACACACACACACACACACAGCACACACACAGTACACACACACACAGCACATGACACATGCACACACACTCAGCACACACACACACAGCACACACATACACACACGCACACACACACACAGCACACACACACACAGCACACACACACATACACACACACACAGCACACACACACACATCATGTCACCCTCCTCCCTCTCGTTACCTTGAAGATGTACGCCAATATTTATATTCCTTTTATCTCTTGTTAGTAATATATTTTATTGATAATTATTGTTCCAGTCAAAGATCCTGTTTAGTTATCGGAAGATTTGGGTATATATGAGGAAGGGTGTATTTTGAAATAAAAATGTTTGTAAAGCTTGATTTTTTTTTTTTAATTTTTTTTTTCATCTATGATGCTGTGTGAGTGAATTGTGTAACAGTTACATGCTATAAATGTTGATTTCACATTCTTAATCAGATCAGGTGGTTGGTTTGTTGGGGGGAGAGGGGTGTGTGGTTTTTTGGGGTTTTTTGTTTTTGTTTTTTTTTGGTTGTTATTTTGTGTGTGTGTGTGTGTGTTATTTTTTTGTTTATGTTTTTTTGTTACGTTGTTGGGTTCTTTTTGTGTGTTTTTTGTTGTTGTTTTGTTTCTGTTTTTTGCTGAGGTCTGCCGTTTTCAGTGCAGGTCAAGATAAAAACTTTTCCAACAACTCACCTTTTGTTTTCATGGACATTTCCAGCATTGTACAATGCAATGTTTGTGCTGTCAAAGTGGAAACAAAGGAAATAGTGTAGTTGTCTGTGTCTGTGTCAAGCGTCTGTGTGCGAGTGTTTGAGTGTGGCTATGTGTGAGTGTGTGTGTGGCTGTGTATGTGAATGCCTGAAGGTTCCTTGTGTGTGTATAGCTTTTGTACCAGGTGAAATAGAATTGTTTTGTTCAACGAACAAATTTTGTGATCTCAGTTGACCCGAGTTTATCTTTTATGCCGTCCAGGATTCTGTTGTTTACCCTGTGTGTGCGCGCATTTGCCTGTGTATGTGGGTGCATGTTTGTGTGTGTACAGGTGTGTGTGTGTGTGTGTGCGTGTGCATATGTGTGTCTGCATGTATGTGTATGCGTGTGTGTGTGCGCGCGTGTGTGCACTCTGTAGGTTTGAATTCATTTTCTTTTGGTCTTGTTATGTGGGTTGTTTCAGTTATTTGGTAATTAATTGTTCTCTCTCACTCTGTCATTCCCCCCCCCCCTTTTTTTTTAATGTGTTTTTCAATGCTACATTGCATTTTCATTATATGACCCTGTTACATACATGTTTTATCCATCAATTTCTATATCATTTTGGTTATTCATATTTGTGTGTATTTAATCATCCTATCATAGGAAATAGTTCCAGATAATCCTTTGTGCATACTTCTGTCTTCGGAGTAATATAGATATGTTTATATTTTGCATGTATTTCAATATATACAGTTTAGTAGTTGTTTGGTGGTTGTTGTTTGGTTGGTTTTTTTGGGTTTTTTTTTTTTTTTTTAAAGAACTGAATGTTTGAAGACCTGGAGTGTAAAGTCTAGAATTCTATGCATGTATCATAATAATAGTTGCATAACAGTACTTGTGATATATTTGGGTTTGATGGGTTGTTTGTTTTTTTTTCTGATTGCAAACAACAAAGTTCTGGGGATGTTTTGATATGATGGAAAATAATTCTGACAAGGGACTAATGCATATGTCAACACCACCTACCTGCTAGACACATGGTTTGGTGACCTGCCTGATGTGCTGTATGTCTTGGGAAATTTTGTGTGTAGAAAAAAACTCTTCACCTGTAACTGTTTCATTGTACTGTAAACACACACACACACACATGCACACACACACACACACACACATGCACGCACAGACACACACACACACACACACACATACACACACACACATGCACGCACAGACACAGACACACACACACACACACAGAGGACTCACAGACACAGACACATGCACACACACACACACAGAGGACTCACACACACACACACACACACACACACACACAGAGGACTCACAGACACAGACACATGCACACACAGACACACACACACAGACACACACACAGACTCACAGACACAGACACGGGACACAGACACATGCACACACAGACACACACACACACACACACACACACACACACACACACACAGAGGACTCACAGACACGGGACACAGACACATGCACACACAGACACGGG
>JAAQRG010034304.1:0-10826 GCA_011634625.1 Babylonia areolata
TGTGGGTGTGGGTTGGTTAAACAGCGGAAAGGTGATGTATATGTGTGTGTGTGTGAGTGTGTGTGTGTGTGTGTGTGTGTGTGTGTGTGTGTGTGTGTTGTGTTTGTTTCGTTTTTTTAATCGGGCTTGCTTTGTTATAACTGCTGTGTATGATTTTGTTTTGAATGTCACTGTTGTATGCCAAAGTTAAGTGATCTAATTCCAATTTGTATGTATCACTAACTTCACCACACTCATATTTCTCTGACTAAGGCAACAAAGTTGTTGTGGTTCTAACTCTGTACGTACTTTCTGCATTTGGAGATCAAAACGTGAAGTCCACGATCATATTCATCTGATGTTTCTGATGAACAATGCAATCCTGACAATTTGTGTTCATTATCTTTTTGCCACGACAGATTTCAGTGTATGAAATTCAGGCTGCTCTTCCATGGGAGAACGTGTCATCAGAGTGTGGTGCCACACCTCTTTTTTTCTTTTCTTTTTTTCTTTTTCTATCAGTCCGTCACTGATTTGTTTTTCCAAAGTGGAGTTTTCTATGATTTTGTTGGCGCGCGTCCCTTAATGTGTGTGTGTGTGTGTGTGTGTGTGTGTGTGTGTGTGTGTGTGTGTGTGTGTGATAAAAAATGGAAAGATGATGGGTGTTTTTGATAATCGGGATTGCTTTGATCTAGTTCCTCTGTGGTTGATGCTCCCATGCCATCTTTGTTTAAACTTTGGTTGAATGTTTTACAGATCAGTATCAATTTATATTCATCTTACCACTATATTCATCTGATCATGTGAATATACAATAAGTGTGCATAGGTGCTTGCATACGGACGGGTGTGTGCGAGCGCGCGCGCGTGTGTGTGTGTGTGTGTTTTAAATGATAGAAAGTTATCGGACTGGCTTTGCTAATACTGAGTTGAGTGTTATTTTGTTATGTATATGTCGTATGTCACATTTTACCGTTTTGCTTATAATTTGTATGTGTCACAGACTTCACCACACTACTAAATTTCTCTACGAGATAATAAAGGTATTCTGATTCTGATTACCCTCCGTTTCAGCTGCTCCAACCTCCCCACCTATGGTTCCAAAGTTCCACTGAGCCATCTTCTTCTTCTTCTGCGTTCACTCGTATGCACACGAGTGGGCTTTTACGTGTATGACCGTTTTTACCCCGCCCTGTAGGCAGCCATACTCCGTTTTCGGGGGTGTGCATGCTGGGTATGTTCTTGTTTCCATAACCCACCGATCGCTGACATGGATTACAGGATCTTTAACGTGCGTATTTGATCTTCTGCTTGCATATACACACGAATGGGGTTCAGGCACTAGCAGGTCTGCACATATGTTGACCTGGGAGATCGTAAAAATCTCCACCCTTCACCCACCAGGCGCCGTCATCGTGATTCGAACCCGGGACCCTCAGATTGACAGTCCAACGCTTTAACCACTCGGCTATTGCGCCCGTCACTGAGCCATCGATTGCTGTGATGAAGGGGGGGAAGGGGAGGGTGGGGGAGAGGGAGGAGGGGCCAGAGAGGGCAGATGCCTTTCATCAGTTTCAGTTTCAACGAGGTGTCAATGTGTAAGGACTGATCTTTATACGTCACAACCACGTCAGCTTTGGAGAAAAAAAGGAAGGTGAGGCTGGGGGCTGGGGGCTGGGTTGGGGGTTCCGGGGAGGTGGGGGGGGGGGTGAGGGGGGGGCGTGGGGGATATGTCTGACCTACGCTTAGAAACTGGGCTGGTCTGGGCTTCAGAGTCTATAATAATAATAATAATAATAATAATGATAATAAATACTATTATTATCATTATTATTATTAAAGCATTTATATAGCGCTGAATCTTGTGCGGAGACAAATCAAAGCGCTTTTACACCAGTCATCCACACGCATGCATAACTCTTAAAACTGAAGAAACTGAAGACAAGGAAGAGGTCTGGGGATGTGTAAAACGTAATCATAACATTGAATAAGATTGATAAACAATAATCGACGAGTAAGTGAATACATTAGAATATAATGTAATAAAATGTAAGTTACATAGAAGGCAGATGATTGAAATTAGAGGACAGGTGAAGACTGGGACACACACACACACACACACACACACACACACACACATACACACACACACACACACACACACACACACACACAGCACAACACAACACAACACAACACAACACAACACAACACAATTCGCCAGTAATAACACACACACACACACACCCCACCACCACCACACCACACACAACACACACACACACACACACACACACACACACACACACACACACACATACAGAGAGAGAGAGAGAGAGAGAGAGAGAGAGAGAGAGAGAGAGAGCACAACACAACACAACACCACAACACACCCACGCACGCACGCACTCATGCACACACTCACACACACACACACACACACACACACACACACACACACACACACATGCACAACACACACATACACACACACACCACAACGCAACACAACGCAACACCACACACACGCACGCACGCACATACACACGTACACACACACACACATACACACACACACACACACATCACACAACACAATACACAACAGAAGAACACACGCGCGCGCGCGCGCGCGCGCACACACACCCACACCCACACCCACACACACACACCACAACGCAACACAACACCACACCACACAACACCCACACACGCACGCACGCACATACACACCTACACACACACACACACACACACACACACACACACATCACATCACACAACACAATACACAACACAAGAACACACACACACAGACACACATACACACATCACACAACACAATACACAAGAACACAAGAAGACACACACACACACACACACACACACACACACACACACACACACACATAGAGCGAGATGGTCGGTCTCCTCATCTTCCTCCTCCCCCTTCTTCTTCCCATCATCATCAGCAGCAGCAGCAGCACCTGCACCATCATCCTTATTTTCCTCTACATCAGCAGCAGCAACAGCATCGTCATCTCGATCATCTTCATCATCACCAGCATCATCATCGGCAGCAGCAACAAGCAACAGCAGCACAATCATCATCATCATCATCATCAACATGATTATCATCGTCAGCAGCAGCAGTAACACCAGCGTCATCTCCACCATCATCATCATCATCATCGCCATTGTTATCATAACTGGTTGTAGCAAGGCCCTCGGCTTGTGTGCGAAGACGTTTACGACTCACAAAGTACCGTAAACAAAGAAAACGGATTTCGTATTGTGTTGTATTGTATTGTATTGTGTTGTATTGTATTGTATTGTATCGTTTACAGCTTAGTCTTTTGTGAAGGACTATGATTCTCAAACGATACCGATGGACAAACAATTCAGAAACACCAAATCTAAATTTGGTCATTACATGCTTCAGATGCCTGTCAACATTCATAGACATATAAGCTGGAAAATTATCTAGGTCATTGATAAGTCGATAAATCTCAAATCTGTCACTGCCTTTGATATGTGAATTCCAGTTTTGCCATCTGCTGTCAATCATTCTTTCTCGAAACACACGAATAAAAGCTTCAGTATCCCCAACCCCTTGGCTAAGACACACAAAACCAAATCCATTTTCACATAGCTTCACCCCAATATTCGAAACCCAATTTTTCTTACCTCTGCTAATAACGTTCTAATAACGTTCTGTATGTGGTAGTCTATGAGTATCCATCTGTGTCAACTTAACCAATAATGAATGTATTTAGCAGCAGACTGTAAATATATCGGGTATCTGTTTCGCCATAGATGAAATCATTAGGTGTTTGTGGGGAGAGAGAGAGAGAGAGAGAGAGAGAGAGAGGGGGGGGGGGGTGCGGAGTAAGAGCGAAACCTGTTGGGTGTGTCACCCCAGGATAAAGTCATCACAGGCTGATAGCTTGTAAAAAAACAAACACCCTTAAGTCGCAGCTTGTCAGCTGAATTTAATTGATGTGTGACATCTGACACCTCCGCTTAACAGATGACACTTTGAACTTGGCGCTCGGCTATCGGGGGAACTTGCTATCTAGGAAGTCAGAAGTTCAGGTCAATTCTTTTCATTACAACAAGGAAATATCCTTGTTGATCCCGAAGAAGAAGGAGAAGGAAAAGGAATGGAATCAAATCATGTTGCTTCTAGCCCGGCCGACCACAAGGGACCAATTCAGGAGTGAAGAAGAAGAAGAAGAAGAAGAAGAAGAAGAAGAAGAAGAAGAAGAAGAAGAGGAAGACAGAAGACAGAAAGAAAACAAAGAAGGAAATTAAATAAACGAAAAGAAAAGACAACAAGAACAGCAACAAACTTTTAAGATGTATAGAATATTCTTAAAGTGAAAAAAATTTTTTTTAAACGTTTTTGAATACAACGGAACACACGCACGACAGAAACATGATAATCATGATCACGCAAATAAATGGCGTTCGTGCGTGCGTGCGCGCGCGCGCGCGTGTGTGTGTCTGTGTGTGTGTATCTGTGTGTCTGTATGTGTGCCTGTCTGTGTCTCTGTGTGTCTGTGTTTGTGTGTGTCTGTGTGTGTTTGTCTGTCTGTCTGTGTGCCTGTCTGTGTGTTTGTGAGGTGGGGGATGGGAGGGTCGGGCGGTGTGGGGTGGAGGGTGGGAGGGGGTGGTCGGAGAGAATAACCGCCTGTAAAATGATAGCTGTAGCAAAGGGGCGGTCTTCCCCTTTTAACCTACTACACAGGCACTGCCGAGATCGGAACCACAGACCCCTTGAGACCCTCCCGGTAAAAGGCCAACTCTGCTCGGTTACATTCTCCTGACATAAACCACAGGTGGGCGACCAGCCAGAACCCATGTTCACCTCACACCCAGACGTACGGGCATCACACCCAGAAGAACAACTAGAGCATCACCCTTCTACAGACCAGGATTCCCCGCCAGAACAGCTAGGACTTCACCCCTGTACAAGCAGTCAGGATTTCTCCTTTGGGACGCCAGAACAGCCAGGACCACCCCTATACAAGCAATCAGGACTTCTCCTTTGGGACGCCAGAACAGCCAGGACCACCCCTATACAGACAACCAGGACTTCTCCTTTGGGACGCCAGAACAGCAGCCAGGACTTCACCCCTATACAGACAAGCAGGACTTCTTTGGAAAACCAGAAGAACAGCCATGACTGAACCCTTTAGGAACGCCAGAACAGCCAGGACTTCACTCCTATTCAATCAGGACTTTTCCTTAGAAAAGCTAGAAGAACAGCCAGGATTTCACCCTTCTACAGACAAACAGAACTTCCCCTTCGGAACGTCAGAAGAACAACCAGGACTCCCCCACCCCCGACCCACCCTTTCCTCCTTCAGACAGCCGGACTCCCCAACCCCACCCCCACTCCTTGCAACGCCGGAAGGACTTTCCACCCGGACAGACAGACGTCCAGGACTCCACTCCCTCAGAACAAGGAAACCCTCCCCACACCGAGACCCCAGCACCGAACAGCGTGTCTTTAACCCCTTGACGGCTGAACCACGGTGCCATGAGGCCAGTGTGGCGTGAGTGTGACGTGCAGTCACCACTTTTTGTGGGCACTTTTCAGTGACGTGAAAGATTTTACAAAAGAAAGATATACTAACTTCTTCTTCTTCTTCTGCGTTCGTCGGCTTCAACTTCCAAGTTCATTCGTATCCACGAGCGGGCTTTTACTTGTTTGACCGTTTTTACCCCCGCCATTTAGGGAGTCATACTCCGTGTTCGGGTGTGTGTACATACTGTGTATGGTCTTGTTTCTATAACCCACCGAACGCTGACATGAATTACGGGATCTTTAACTTGCGTATTTGATCTTCTGCGTGCGTATACACATGAAGGGCGGTGCAGACTGACAGGTCTATGCATTTGTTGAACTGGGAGATCGGGGCTGTCTTATCACAGTGAGGCGACAACCCTTCAGTGACATCCTGACCTATAAGCCCTGTCTGATCACAGTGAGGCGACAGCCCTTCAGTGACATCCTGACTTGTAAGCTCTGTTTGATCTCAGTGAGCCGACAGCCGTTCACTGACACCCTGACCTGTAAGCTCTGTCTGATCACAGTGAGGTGACAGCCCTTCACTGACATCCTGACCTGTAAGCTCTGTCTGATCACAGTGAGGTGACAGCCCTTCACTGACATCCTGACCTGTAAGCTCTGCCTGATCACAGTGAGGTGACAGCCCTTCACTGACATCCTGACCTGACCTGTAAGCTATGTCCTGTCACAGTGATGTGACAGCCCTTCACTGACATCCTGACCTGTAAGCTCTGTCTGGTCTCAGTGATGTGACAGCCCTTCACTGACATCCTGACCTGTGAGCTCTGTCTTATCTCAGTGAGCTGACAGCCCTTCACTGACATCCTGACCTGTAAGCTGTGTCTGATCACAGTGAGGTGACAGCCCTTCACTGACATCCTGACCTGTAAGCTCTGTCTTATCACAGTGAGGCGACAGCCCTTCAGTGACATCCTGACCTGTAAGCCCTGTCTGATCACAGTGATGTGACAGCCCTTCACTGACATCCTGACCTGTAGGCTCAGCATTGTCTCGGTGAGGTTACAGCCCTTCATGGGCATCCTGACCTGTAAGCCCTGTCTGATCACAGTGATGTGACAGCCCTTCACTGACATCCTGACCTGTAAGCTCTGTCTTATCACAGTGAGGCGACAACCCTTCAGTGACATCCTGACCTGTAAGCCCTGTCTGATCACAGTGAGGTGACAGCCATTCACTGACATCCTGACATGTAAGCTCTGTCTGATCTCAGTGAGGTGACAGCCCTTCACTGACATCCTGACCTGTAAGCTCTGTCTGATCACAGTGAGGTGACAGCCCTTCACAGACATCCTGACCTGACCTGTAAGCTATGTCCTGTCACAGTGATGTGACAGCCCTTCACTGACATCCTGACCTGTAAGCTCTGTCTGGTCTCAGTGATGTGACAGCCCTTCACTGACATCCTGACCTGTAAGCTCTGTCTGGTCTCAGTGATGTGACAGCCCTTCACTGACATCCTGACCTGTAAGCTCTGTCTGATCACAGTGAGGTGACAGCCCTTCACTGACATCCTGACCTGTAAGCTCTGTCTTATCACAGTGAGGCGACAGCCCCTTCACTGACATCGACCTGTAAGCCCTGTCTGATCACAGTGAGCGGCAGCCAGCCAGTGACATCCTGACCTGTAGCTCTATCTGATCACAGTGGGCGACAGCCCTTCACTGTATCCTGACCTGTAAGCGCTGTCATGTCTCCAGTGAGATGACAACTCTTCACTGACATCCTGACCTGTAAGCTCTGTATCATGTCTCAGTGAGGTGTGACGCTCACTGACATCCTGACCTGTAAGCTCTGTCTGATCACAGTGAGGTGACAGCCCTTCACTGACATCCTGACCTGTAAGCTCTGTCTTATCACAGTGAGGCGACAGCCCTTCACTGACATCCTGACCTGTAAGCCCTGTCTGATCACAGTGAGGCGACAGCCCTTCAGTGACATCCTGACCTGTAAGCTCTGTCTGATCACAGTGATGTGACAGCCCTTCACTGACATCCTGACCTGTAAGCTCTGTCTGATCACAGTGAGTTGACAGCCCTTCACTGACACCCTGACCTGTAAGCTCTGTCTGATCACAGTGAGGTGACAGCCCTTCACTGACATCCTGACCTGTAAGCTCTGTCATGTCTCATTGAGGTGACAGCCCTTTACTGACATCCTGACCTGTAGCTCTGTCTGATCACAGTGATGTGACCGCCCTTTACTGAGATCCTGACCTGTACGCTCTGTCATGTCTCAGTGAGATGACAACCCTTCACTGACATCCTGACCTGTAAGCTCTGTCATGTCTCATTGAGGGGACAGCCCTTTACTGACATCCTGACCTGTAAGCTCGGTCTGGTCACAGTGATGTGACAGCCCTTCATTGACATCCTGACCTGTAAGCTCTGTCTTATCAGTGCAGTGACAGCCCTTCATTGACATCCTGACCTGTAAGCTCTGTCTTATCTCAGTGCAGTGACAGCCCTTCAGTGACATCCTGACCTGTAAGCTCTGTCTGATCACAGTGAGGTAACAGGCCTTCACTGACATCCTGACCTGTAAGCTCTGTATGATCACAGTGAGGTGACAGCCCTTCACTGACATCCTGACCTGTAAGCCCTGTCTGATCACAGTGAGGCGACAGCCCTTCACTGACATCCTGACCTGTAAGCTCTGTCTGATCACAGTGAAGTGACAGCACTTCACTGACATCCTGACCTGTAAGATCTGTCTGATCACAGTGAGGTGACAGCCCTTCACTGATATCCTGACCTGTAAAGTCTGTCTGATCACAGTGAGGTGACAGCCCATCACTGACTTCCTGACCAGTAAGCTTTGTCTGATCACAGTGAGGTGACAGTCCTTCACTGACACCCTGACCTGTAAGCTCTGTATGATCACAGTGAGGTGACAGCCCTTCACTGACATCCTGACCTGTAAGCTCTGTCTGATCACAGTGAGTTGAAAGCCCTTCACTGACATCCTGACCTGTAAGCTCTGTCTGATCACAGTGAGTTGAAAGCCCTTCACGGAGGAGCAGTACTCAGTCAGCAGCAGTGAAGGGGTCAAGGGCACCAGCTGACGGTTCGTTTAACCCCCCAACCACGGGCTGTATGCCTGTCACTGTGCGAAAGCAGCACAGCGTGAACGAGTGTTTCTGACCAGAAAATGTTAATACCTGTTCCCAGTTTCAACCACCTCAGCCCTCACGAAAGTCTATCTCTTGCTTCAGTAAGAAATAACAACATGGTTGATGTGGGAAGGGCGAGGGTCGGGGATGGAGAGGTTGGGGGTTGAGGGGGAGTGGGGGAGTGCAGCCTAAGAGCGAAAATCGTCCAAAAGAGCGACCACTTGAGCGCGAACTTTGGACAGTCCGAAAGCGCGAGTGGGGCTGACCCAAAGTTGACCACGTGTTATCCAGAAGGTCGTTCTGGGCAGCTGTTTTCACGTGCGATTCTCGTGCGTTGGTTGGCGCGTTATTCCATTCGTTCCAGCGCTGTTCACATCTGCCAAGTATATATCTATGTATATTCATTGTAGCCTTTACGTCGATGTGCATATGAATTATGTATGTATCCCTTTTTTTTCAACTATAGTAATTGTGAAGTGCTTTGTGCAAAATCATTTGATTAGGCACTGTATAAATAAACTTATTATTGTTATGTTATTTTTTGTCGTAGTTAGTAGTAATAGTGGTTGCAGTAGTAGTAGTATTTAGTCAGGTCAAGAATCAACACTCATACAACACTCTACATATAGACTAGGAGATATGATGCAGATATGAAGTTGTTGTGTTTTTTTTGCGAGACAAAAAAGAAATCCCATGCAGCCTTTTAGCAATGACAGTTATTTTACCATTATGTGTGGAGTGGCGTGTATGGATCAGTCCGCACGCTTTGACACCTTGAAACTGAAACTGAAAAGCATATGCACCACATGCACACGGTATACAGTACAGTCATTGCTATCATTGCACTCGCTCGGATCAGCCATTTTGCGCTTTGGGGACCAAAGCAATCGGCGATTTTAGTTGTCTCAGGGCGCATTTTTCAAGTAGCGTCTTACGTACAGGCGCTGTTTGGAAACAGATGAAAAGTTGGCTACGGTGGTGTGGACACTGAAGGAGACGAGGAGCCCTTTGGAGCCATCAAGAGAGAAAAGCAACAAGAAAGCGAAACAATGAAACCAAAACAAAGGTGGTTCTCTCTCTCTCTCTCTCTCTCTCTCTCTCTCTCTCCCCCCCCCTCTCTCTCTCTCTCTCTATCTCACTGCGAACCAAGAGGGAAGAATGTTCAGATAGCTACAAGAAATACTCCTTACAGGTTGCTTTTCAGAGCTCTTTGATGAAGAAGATAATACCTGTCTGTCTGCGTCATCGTTATTTTATTATATCTTCACGTTTCTCCGCTAGTCAGTTCTGTTCTCACTCACTCAAGACGCCTTCTACGCACCTCAGCTTACAATCTTAGAATTCTTTTGACCAGCGCATACACCTCCAGATATTATATACAGCACTTTTTTTTTTCTCTTCCTTTTGAACAATATTGGCCATCTTTTGTCCCGCTGTTGCGATCAGATGAATAGCGAGTCTTCAGATGTTGTCCTTAACCACACCTGTCTGTGTGCCTTGTAGCCCCAGAGTTCCGTTTTACACTGAGGGCGTTCCTGTTTGACTGGGTGGGTGGGTGGGTTGGAGGGTAGGCGTTCTGTGTCTGTGAAGTTCGAGAGTTTCTTTCTTTCTTTGTACGCTCTTATGCACTGTTCAGCGATTACTGTCTGTTTGACCCATTTATTTACTCAGTGAAATATGTGTGGTTATTTTTTATTACGATTTTTTTTTTTTGGGGGGGGGGGGGTTTCACGGGTGCAGCGCTCTCTAAAATATTTAATGTCTATTTGCATTATATTGTACATGGGTCAGGTCCGACTCGCTGGACATATATCAGAGCTTGACACAAGCTTGCAGTTGGACCAAGAGCACGCTGAGGAGCGGATGATCAATGGTTTCTACACTGCATTGGGGAAGTCATTTGCAGCTCAGTCTTTTGTGAAGACTCTCAAACCAGAAGCAAGATTGTGCATTGGCTCTTAGTGCTGCAGTTTCGGGGTCTAGTTGGCCTTTAGGGACCATCCCTTAACGCCTACTATCCTAAAGCCCTCTCGACCGACCAAACGGGGATTGGGAGGGGAGGATGGGTGTGTGTGTGTGTGTGTGTGTGGGGGGGGGGGGGCGCTGGTCTGTGGGGATACGCTTTCCCCATAGGGCAATC
>JAAQRG010034307.1:0-10816 GCA_011634625.1 Babylonia areolata
GTATTGTCTTGTCACTTCGCGACAAACTCCTGTATTGTCTTGTCGCTTCACGACAAACTCTAGTATTACCTTGTCACTTCGCGACAAACTCTTGTATTGTCTTGTCACTTCACGACAAACTCTTGTATTACCTTGTCACTTCACGACAAACTCTTGTATTACCTTGTCACTTCACGACAAACTCTTGTATTGTCTTGTCACTTCATGACAAACCCCTGTATTGTCTTGTCACTTCACGACAAACTCTTGTATTGTCTTGTCACTTCATGACAAACTCTTGTATTGTCTTGTCACTTCACGACAAACTCTTGTATTACCTTGTCACTTCACGACAAACTCTTGTATTACCTTGTCACTTCTCGACAAACTCTTGTATTACCTTGTCACTTCACGAAAAAAACTCTTGTATTATCTTGTCACTTCTCGACAAACTCTTGTATTACCTTGTCACTTCACGACAAATTGCAGTATTGTCTTGTCACTTCACGACAAACTCTTGTATTACCTTGTCACTTCAAGACAAACTCTTGTATTACCTTGTCACTTCATGACAAACTCTTGTATTACCTTGTCACTTCATGACAAACTCTTGTATTGTCTTGTCACGTCGCGACAGACTCTTGTATTGTCTTGTCACTTCACGACAAACTCTTGCATTGTCTTGTCACTTCACGACAAACTCTTGTATTGTCTTGTCACTTCACGACAAACTCTTGTATTGTCTTGTCACTTCACGACAAACTCTTGTATTGTCTTATCACTTCATGACAAACTCTTGTATTGTCTTGTCACTTCGCGACAAACTCCTGTATTGTCTTGTCACTTCACGACAAACTCTTGTATTGTCTTGTCACTTCATGACAAACTCTTGTATTACCTTGTCACTTCACGACAAACTCTTGTATTGTCTTGTCACTTCGCGACAAACTCTTGTATTGTCTTGTCACTTCATGACAAACTCTTGTATTACCTTGTCACTTCACGACAAACTCTTGTATTGTCTTGTCACTTCGCGACAAACTCTTGTATTGTCTTGTCACTTCATGACAAACTCTTGTATTACCTTGTCACTTCACGACAAACTCTTGTATTGTCTTGTCACTTCGCGACAAACTCTTGTATTGTCTTGTCACTTCATGACAAACTCTTGTATTACCTTGTCACTTCACGACAAACTCTTGTATTGTCTTGTCACTTCGCGACAAACTCTTGTATTGTCTTGTCACTTCATGACAAACTCTTGTATTACCTTGTCACTTCACGACAAACTCTTGTATTGTCTTGTCACTTCGCGACAAACTCTTGTATTGTCTTGTCACTTCATGACAAACTCTTGTATTACCTTGTCACTTCACGACAAACTCTTGTATTGTCTTGTCACTTCGCGACAAACTCTTGTATTGTCTTGTCACTTCATGACAAACTCTTGTATTACCTTGTCACTTCACGACAAACTCTTGTATTGTCTTGTCACTTCGCGACAAACTCTTGTATTGTCTTGTCACTTCATGACAAACTCTTGTATTACCTTGTCACTTCACGACAAACTCTTGTATTGTCTTGTCACTTCGCGACAAACTCTTGTATTGTCTTGTCACTTCACGACAAACTCTTGTATTGTCTTGTCACTTCACGACAAACTCCTGTATTACCTTGTCACTTCACGACAAACTCTTGTATTACCTTGTCACTTCAAGACAAACTCTTGTATTACCTTGTCACTTCATGACAAACTCTTGTATTGTCTTGTCACTTCACGACAGACTCTTGTATTGTCTTGTCACTTCACGACAAACTCTTGCATTGTCTTGTCACTTCACGACAAACTCTCGTATAGTCTTGTCACTTCACGACAAACTCTTGTCTTTCCTGTTCATCCACCCCCATGACCCAACGCGCTTTAGCCAGGCCTTGAGAAAAAAGAAGGTGCATAAACAAATCAATGGATACATCATTAAATCAATAGATAAATAAATAAACAAATAAATGAATGAATAAATAAATAAACGGATAACAATTAAGAAAAGATAGGCAGATAGATAGTAAAATCATTAAAAAAATTTTTTTTTAAAGATGCGGGAAAAGAAAAAGAAAAGAAAAAGATAATGAATGAATGAACAAATAAGCAAATAAATGTAAATAAACATTCACACACACACACACACACACACACACACACACACACCACACACACACACACATACACACACACACACACACACCGTACAACGATTTACAACACTTTATCAAACCACTTCAGCCCTACGCGTAGTACAACTGAAATTAGCCACACGAAGATCACGACAAAAAAAAAACAAACAACCCAGACCTCCCATTAACAGAACGACGCGAGCTGTAAAGTCAGCGACTGATCACCAGACACGTCAGGCACTGACACAACTGGCTCACACACTCAACCGTAATTCATAGAGCTGACCCCCGCTTGAGAGTCGCCATGATGGCTCCTTTTTAAAAAAAAAAATTTTATTTTTTATTTTTTGATTTTTTGATAGTTTCGGACTTCCGTACCCCCTGCAAATGCAGGAGTGGTTTCATTACAGAGTAATGTGTCACATTTGACAACTGGTACGTGGCGTCATAGTGTCCGATTCTAAAGAAACAGCTGCTCCATTTGGAATTGCTCCCACACAGACAGGCTTCATTCAATGAGCAATACAAGACATGCAGGTGTCTGTCTGTCTGTCTGTCTGTCTGTCTGTGTGTCTGTTGTCACGTGTCTAGCTGTAAAAAAGTAATGCTGGAATAATTGTGTGCAAATGGTCCAGGATGTTAGTGACGTGTGTGTTGTGTGTTGTGTTGTGTTGTGTTGTTTGTGTGTGTGTGTGTGTGTCCTCTCTTACTTGTATGTATGAATGTATGTGTGTACGTGTGTGTGTGTGTGTGTGTGTGTGTGTGTGTGTTTATTCATGTGTCCGTGCTTACTTCCATATATGAATGTATATGTGTGCGTGAGTGTATGTGTGTGTGAATGTGTATATGTGTGTAGGTAAGTATGTGCGTATACACACACATACACGTATCTAAACTATTCCGCAATAATCGTTTCATATTAACCTCAGTTTCACTGAATTGATGATTTGACACCTTAATTTATCATAATATTTTAGTTATGTATTTATTCATTTACTTGTCTATTTACTTATCCAATTTGTTCATGTTTTGGTGATGAAGAGAAAACGAAAATCAAAAAACAAAAAACAAACAAACAAAACAAAAACAAAAACAACAACAAAAACAAACCACCACCACAAAGTTCGACAGCACAGCACAGGGGAGAGAAATGTATCCAAATACCGTAAGATCAAGATTTCAGGAGTTGCTTCCCTTGGACAGATCTCTTCCTTGATAATTCATTGTTTTGGTGGAATTACCGTTCTCTTATCTGGACTTTACACTCGGAACTGTCAAGTCTGACCTTCCTGTCATTATTAGTATTATAATTATCATTATCATTTGGGGTAGTAGTAGTAGTAGCAGTAGTGGTAGTAGTAGTAGTAGTATCTTCATCATCATCTTTTTCTTTTGTGATCCATATTTTTTCAGACTTGTCACCATTATATATATATATATATACATAAATATTTATACGTGTTTCGAAAAAGCTTTACTTTTAGTTCTTACTATGAAGGTTTGTCGTGACACAGCATCAATTTCAGAACCATAATCAATCAAAACTATTCCAGATCACAAGAAAAGATACTTGATTTTTACACAAAAAATAGCAATGGCGGGTTATATATATATATATGATAGTCAGTCGTGTCTGACTATGACCATCAGAACAGCAGAGGAGGCAACTGCTGTTCCGACTATTTGGGCTAGAATTTGATTATAGTGGAGAGTGTTTTGCCCAAGTTACATCCCCACTCTCTCGGCCAAGAGGGTTTTAGGACAGTCGGCGTTGGGATGAATGATAGATAGGCACTGGTGTGCTTTTTATAACATCCAGTCCCCGCCCTGAAACAGGGTCCACACTAAATAGAGAGACAGAGACAGAGAGAGGAAGAGAGAGAGAGAGACAGAGACAGGGACAGAGAGAGGGAGAGAGACAGACTCTGTGTGACAGAGAGAGAGAGAGAGAGAGAGAGAGGGAGAGAGACAAACTCTGTGTGTGTGTGAGAGAGAGAGAGAGAAAGAGAGTATGACCAGTGCAATGACCATCTCTCAAGGTCTAGCGGTAGGGCGGAAGGAGGCGGGGGTTGGGGGTGGGGGTGGGGGTGGGGAGGTGGGGGTGAGGGATGGGAGAGAGAGAGTAAAAAAAAAATCACGGTCCACATACAGGGACTCAAACGCCAAGACACATGCTTCCTGATCGGACACATCGTTACTGGGCCACCGCTCCAATAGATATTGTTTCTATGGAGTCCCTGAACACCCCCCCACCCAAACCCCGCCCCCCCCCCATTCCCCCCCCACGCCCCCACCCCCCGCCACACACACACACCCTGTGTGTGCCAGCTCCTTGTCCAATGTTCACACGCTTCCTTTCAGTGTCCTCTCCGGATTCGAACTCAGTCCCGCTGCCTCTCGCCTCTGAAGTGCGGGCATCACCAGCAGGACCACAGCAGCCGCAAAGCCACAGGCTCCCATGAAGTGGAAGGCCGTGACGTAAGACCCGCTCATGTCCTTGAGATAGCCTGAAAGGTCATGGTGAATCCTGTTTCAGGTTCAGGTTTCAAGGTGTTCCGTGTGCTGTGTTGTGTCGTGTCGTGTCGTGTCGTGTTGTGTTGTGTTGTGTTGTGTTGTGTTGTGTTGTGTTGTGTTGTGTTGTGCTGTGCTGTGTTGTGTTGTGCTATGCTGTGTTGTGTTCCGTTGTGCTGTGCTGTGCTGTGTTACGTTGCGTTGTGCTGTGTTTTGTTGTGCTGTGTTGTGTTGTGTTGTGTTGTGCTGTGCTGTGTTGTGTTGTGCTGTGCTGTGCTGTGCTGTGTTGTGCTGTGCTGTGCTGTGTTGTGTTGTGCTGTGTTGTGCTGTGTTGTGTTGTGCTGTGCTGTGTTGTGCTGTGCTGTGTTGTGCTGTGCTGTGCTGTGCTGTGTTGTGTTGTGCTGTGTTGTGCTGTGCTGTGTTGTGTTGTGCTGTGTTGTGCTGTGTTGTGTTGTGCTGTGCTGTGTTGTGCTGTGCTGTGTTGTGCTGTGCTGTGCTGTGCTGTGCTGTGTTGTGCTGTGCTGTGCTGTGCTGTGCTGTGTTGTGCTGTGCTGTGCTGTGTTGTGTTGTGCTGTGTTGTGCTGTGCTGTGCTGTGCTATGCTGTGTTGTGTTCCGTTGTGCTGTGCTGTACTGCGTTGCGCTCCGTTGCGTTGTGTTGTGTTGTGTTGTGTTGTGTTTTGCATTGTAATATATTGTATGGGTCATTTTTCACAACTGATTTCTCTGTGTGAAATTCGGGCTGCTTTCTCCATGGGGAGCACGTCGCTACAGCGAGAGTGTCATCACTTCCCCCCCCCCCTCTCTCTCT
The DNA here is from genome assembly GCA_011634625.1 of Babylonia areolata. NCBI lineage: Eukaryota > Metazoa > Mollusca > Gastropoda > Neogastropoda > Buccinidae > Babylonia > Babylonia areolata. The sequence continues at coordinate 5,472 of JAAQRG010034307.1, forward strand.
CTCTCTCTCTATCTCTTTCTCTCTTTTCGTGCCTGCAAATGTGTTTGCTTTCCTATCAAAGTGGATTATTCTGCAGAATCCCCCCCATGCACAACCCTTTTGTTGACGTGGCTAATTTGACTTGCGCCACGAGCATGCTACAACACGGAACCTCGGTCAGTTTCAATCGCCTCGTCTGAATGACTAGCGTCCAGACCACCACTCATGGTCTAGTGGAGGTGTGAATATATTGACGAGTGTGGGATTCTTTGGCAGACGCGGTACCACATGATCAGCATTCACTTGACTCCACTACCAGACTGATTGGTATATAGATAGATAGATAGATAGATATAGATATAGATCATTCGGATGAGACGATAAACCGAGGTCCCGTGTGCAGCATGCATTTAGCGCACGTAAAAGAACCCACGGCAACAAAAGGGTTGTTCCTGGCAAAATTCTGTAGAAAAATCCACTTCGTTAGGAAAAAGAAATAAAACTACATGCAGGAAAAAAATACCAAAAAATGGGTGGCGCTGTAGTGTAGCGACGCGCTCTCCCTGGGGAGAGCAGCCCGAATTTCACACAGAGAAATCTGTTGTGATAAAAAGAAATACAAATACAAATACAAAATATAGATACAGATTGATATCCATTGCACAACATCCACTGGGGAAAAAGGTGGAGGTGGGGAGGGTTTATCTGTTGGGCAGGTCCCTGGTCCTACTACTATTACTGCTGCTGCTGCTGCTGCTGTTGGTGCTGCTACTGATGCCAGAACAACAACAACTATTACTACTGCTGCTGCCACAACAACAAAAACAACAACTGCTACTACTACTACTACTACTACTTTTGCTGCTGCTGCCACAACTACAACAGCAACAACAACAACTGCTACTACAAACTACTACTACTACTACTACTACTACTGCTGCTGCCACAACTACAACAGCAACAACAACAACGACTACAACTTCTGCTGCTGCTGTTGTTGTTGCTGCAGCTGCCGTTACTTTAACACCAACCAACAACATCTTCTACTGCCGCCCCTGCTTCTCCTCCCGCTACTACCACCACCACCCCCACCCCCACCTCTCCTTCACTCACCGACGACGAGAAATCCGATGAAGCCCGACATGCCCAGGGACAGCTGTGTGAAGCCGAAGACCTGGCTGAAGCGGCGGAGGTCGGTGAAGTCCAGGATGACGAGGGGCAGCATGGAGAAGAGGACACCGGAGAACAGCCCATACAGCACGGACAGCGCCGTGAGCGCCGCCATGCCCTCCGCCAGCCCCGCCAGCTGGAAGGTGGCGCCCAGCACCAGGAGGGACACCAGGACCGACCTCTGGGGCCTCACCAGCCCGGACTGCGCCAGGAGCCCGGGAACCAGCCTGCTGACGATGTCCAGGGCGCCAGAGATGGTCAGCAGCAAGGCGCCCTGCGTGGTGCTCAGCCCCTTCTCCTGGGCCAGAGCCGGAAGGAAGGTGGCCGGAAGTCCACAGGCCAGGCCGCTCAGGAAGTGATAGACAGCCAGCAGCCAGAAGAGGGCGCTGCGGAAGAGGACGGGGTCAAACATCCGGGACAGCTTCCCGCACAGAGCTATGCACACAGAGCTGGATTCGTCGGGCGGGTTTCGGGAATAGACGCCACTGTTTCTGACGCTTTCTATTTCCTCGACTTTGACTTCCCTGCACAACGAATCGCGGAGCATTCCCACATCCGTCAGGAGGAGGCTGTGGTCGAAGTTGAGCATGGTCAAGGAGACGGAGTGGGGTCCCCCCATGCCCGCTGCTTTCACGAAAGCGTCCCAGGAACCTTGACGCCCCTGCCCGCCCCGCGCGAGGACGTCGGAGCGAATATGGACCTTCCCGTCCGTGATGGCCAGGAGGCTTTGAGTCAGCGGCGTGACTCCTGGGAAGGCGGTGGAGTCCTGGTTCTTTCTCACGCCCACCACGGCGCTTTCCGAGACGGTTCTCTGAGCGTTTCTTTCCCGCCGGGCCCGCTTGGCGATCTCACGTTGCTGCTGGATGAACCTCTCCCACCCTGTGTCTCCCCGTGGAGGTCTGTCCGCCTGCTGTGGAGGCTTATAGTCCTGTGGAGGAGTCAGCAGAGACCCGAACACAAGCACCTGCCCGAAGAGGCCACCCAGGAGCAGGAAGGCGCCAGAGAGGAAGTACTCGTCCAGGAGCATGCGCGTGGCGATGGGCATGACGACACTTCCGATGCTGCCGCCCGTGTTGACGATGGCGGTGGCGACTGGCAGCTTCCTCCTGAAGTAGGCGTTCATCAGGTTGAAGCCTGGCCCCATGGTCAGGCCGAACGCTGTGCCTGCACGATGCCCCTCAGTGGTGAACGGTGAGTGTGATGGGCTGGGTTGGGTTGGGTTGCGGTTGGGTTGGGACGGGTAGCATTATATTGTATTCAATTGTATTGTATCGTATTGTATTGTGCTGTGCTGTGCTGTGCAGTGCTGTGCTGTGCTGTGCTGTATTGTATTATATTGTGTTGCATTGGGTTTGATTGGAATGGATTGCATCATATAGTGCTGTGCTATGCTGTGCTGTGCTGTATTATATTATATTGTATTGTGCTGTATTGCATTGCATTGCCTTACATTTGCTGTGCTGTATTGTTTTGTATTTTATTGCATTGCATTGTGCTGTATTGCATTGCATTGTTCTGTGCTGTGCCGTGCTGTGCTGTACTGTGCCGTGCTGTGCTGTGTTGTGCTGTGCTGTACTGTGAAGTGCTGTGCTGTGCTGTGCTGTGCCGTACTGTGCTGTGCTGTGTTGTTCTGTGCTGTGTTGTGCTGTGCTGTGTTGTTCTGTGCTGTGCCGTGCTGTGCTGTGCTGTGCCGTACTGTGCTGTGCTGTGTTGTTCTGTGCTGTGTTGTGCTGTACTGTGTTGTGCTGTGTTGTGCACCCAAGGAGTCCCGTGCCACTGACCCAGGCAGAGCGAGAAGATGACGATGATGTGAGAGACGTCAGAGGCGAAGGAGCAGGCCACGAAGCCCGCCACCCCTGTCAGGGCCCCAGCCAGCGTCAAGGCCCTCACTGACGTCATCTCCACGATCGTCGTCATCACGACCAGGGCTGCAACAACATGTGTAGTGTCCGTCATACACGCGCGTTCATTCACGCACACACGGGCGCGCGTGCATACGCACGCATACACACAGACACACACACACAGACGCACATAGATACATACATACATACAGACAGACAGACAGAGACAGACAGACATCCAGACAGAGGGAGAGAGAGAGGGGAGGAGAGACAGAGAGAGACAGACAGACAGACAGACAGACACAGAGAGACAGAGACAGAGATAGGGGGGTGGGAGAGAGAGAGAGAGAGAGAGAGAGAGAGAGAGAGAGAGAGAGAGAGAGAGATGTGGTTTCTCCAGGAGATGTGATGATCACAATACGACAGAGACACGGCAACAAAGTCAATGCAACAGACAGAAACAAAGCAACAGACAGAGACGCGGCAACAGACAGAGACACGGTAACAGACACGGCAACAGAGACGACACGGCAACAGACAGAGACACGGCAACAGACAGAGACACGGCAACAGACAGACACGGCAACAGACAGAGACACGGCAACAGAGACACGGCAACAGACAGACACGGCAACAGACAGAGACACGGCAACAGACAGAGACACGGCAACAGACAGAGACACGGCAACAGAGACACGGCAACAGAGACACGGCAACAGACAGACACGGCAACAGACAGACACGGCAACAGACACAGCAACAGAGACGACACGGCAACAGACAGAGACACGGCAACAGATAGAGACACGGCAACAGATAGAGACACGGCAACAGACACGGCAACAGACAGAGACACGGCAACAGACAGAAACACAGCAACAGAGACACGGCAACAGACAGAAACACGGCAACAGAGACATGGCAACAGACAGACACGGCAACAGACAGACACGGCAACAGACAGAGACACGGCAACAGAGACGACACGGCAACAGAGACACGGCAACAGACAGAGACACGGCAACAGACAGACACGGCAACAGACACAGCAACAGATACGACACGGCAACAGAGACACGGCAACAGACAGAGACACGGCAACAGATAGAGACACGGCAACAGAGACACGGCAACAGAGACACGGCAACAGACAGAGACACGGCAACGGACAGAGACACGGCAACGGACAGAGACACGGCAATAGAGACACGGCAACAGACAGACACGGCAACAGAGACACGGCAACAGACAGAGACACGGACACAGACAGAGACACGGCAACCGACACGGCAACAGACAGAGACACGGCAACAGAGACACGGCAACAGACAGACACGGCAACAGAGACACGGCAACAGACAGTGACACGGACACAGACAGAGACACGGCAACAGACACGGCAACAGATAGAGACACGGCAACAGAGACACGGCAACAGACAGAGACACAGCAACAGAGACACGGGAACAGACAGACACGGCAACAGAGACACGGCAACAGACAGAGACACGGCAACAGACTGACACGGCAACAGAGACACGGCAACAGACAGAGAAACAGCAACAGAGACACGGCAATAGACAGAGACACGGCAACAGACAGAGACACGGCAACATACAGAGACACGGCAACAAAGACACGGCAACAGACACGGCAACAGAGACACGGCAACAGACAGAGACACGGCAACAGACAGACACGACAACAGAGACACGGCAACAGACTGAGACACGGCAACAGACAGAGACACACAGACATACCAGTGATGCTGAACACCGCAGACTGCACTCCTCCAAGCAGAGCCACCGTGGAGGCGGAGGTCTCAAAACTTAATTGAACGGCCACGAAGAGGACTCCGAAAGCTCGTACCAGCCCGAAACACACAAACTGGATCACGAAGACAGCTGAAACACACACACCGTGTTTTTGTTACTATTATTATTATTATTATTATTATTAGGTAATGTTCAACTTTAGAATACTAAACTCAGGGGGGCTGTTTAGACGAAAAACAAAGGGTGTCTTAGGCTCACCTCGATGGGCTGAGTTGAATGGAACCCTCAGCGAAGCTCTAGGACCACTCCTTTCCCATGAAACTGCGACAAATACACAGTAAGCTGAGTACTCCTTCCCCACCTGCACGCCATTTTGACTGCTGATCACGTGTGTGAACGCGTGATCAGCAGTCAAAATGGCTTGCAGGTGGTTGCTCTGGCTGTGATCGGCTGAGCTTACTGTGTATAAAATTGTCGCGGTTTCATGGGAAAGTAGTGGTCGTACAGCTTAGCTGAGGGTTCCATTCAACTTAGCGCATCGAGGTGAGCCTAAGACACCCTTTGTTTTTCGTCTAAA
>JAAQRG010034313.1:0-10867 GCA_011634625.1 Babylonia areolata
GAGAGAGAGAGAGAGGACAGCAATGAACAAAGTAAGGAAAGCAAAAATAACGTAAATATTACTTCCATGATCCTTTAAAGACATCGCGGCGAAAGAAAGTGGAAAATAAGACACGGAACTGTGAGAGAGAGTGAGAGACAGACAGAGAGAGACAGAGACAAAGAGAGAGAACGGGGGGGAAGGGGGGGGAGATAGGGGGATAGCAATGAACAAAGTAAGGAAAGCAAAAACAAGAACGTAAATATTACTTCCACGATCCTTTAAAAAACAAACAAACAGCGTGGCTAATGAGTGGAAAGTAAGACAGGGAACTACGGAACATTGTGATGTAGTTGTGACGTTAGTCTGCAACACAGTGACCAGTTTCAGTGTCACAATGGTCAGACACAATGACTGAGGAGGACGCTTGGGATAATTGTCCTATCAAAGTCTTTCTTGTCGGCAGATTCAGAGGGGACTGTCGTTGGAGGGACATGGTGGAGGTCTTCACTCTGGGAAGGGGAGGGGCGGTGGGGGCGGGGGGTCTGGCTCCGCGAGTAAGTGATTATTATCGTCAGTACGGGGCTTAGACAAAGACCATGACGAATAACACCAATGGCCTCAGCACTGATATCAAAGTCAACGGGCAGTCTTTGGAATCTGTATCTTGGTTCAAGTACCTGGGTGCAATTGTCACTAACGAAGGCTCCAAACCAGAAGTCATGTCCAGGATAGCGCCGACTACAGCACCGCCAATCGACTGAAGTCCATTTTGAGAGACAAAAACATCACACTCGGCTCGAAAGTGAAACATATGCACTCACTGGTTCAACCAATACTTCCCTATGCTTGCGAAACGTGGAATCTCACTGCCGACCACCAGAAGAAGATCCAAGCCATGGAAATGAGACGCTTCCGAAAGCTACTAAGCATCTCCAAGGCTGAGCATATCACGAACACTGGAGTCCGATAGATCACCCAAGCCACTGACCCTACGATGACCTAACCTACATCATGCGGAGGAAGCTCAAATGGTACGGACACGTCACAAGATCAGACGGGCTCTCAAAGACCACCCTGCTGGGTACCGTACCAGGCGATCGGAATAGAGGGAGGCAAAAGAACATGTGGCAGGTCAACATCAAAGAATGGACAGTCCTGAACTCCCCAGATTCCCAGAGAGCTGCGAGAGACGGGAACCGATGAAGAGAACTGGTCTGGAAATCATCTGCGGTGCCCCAACGACCCGCCACTGGTTATGGGACAGGTGAAGGTGAAGGTGAAGGGGGCTCAATGGGTGGTGTCCTGAGTACGTTAAACCAAGTAGGCACCACTGAACACCGCCGAGATGACAAAGGAGCAGTGCAGGGCCACCTGTGGTGTGTGGCCTCCTGACGACCGAACATCGATGGTTCCACGTGGAATGCCGACGCTGGGGTTGTGACAGACGAATCCCGGTGTGGCCGCGTATGGGGGACTCGGAATGAGCAGAGTGGGAGTAATGCCACTGAAGTGGTGCAGATGGTAAGGGGGAAAAGGAGGGGGACGAGGAAGACATCCAGTATTGGTTGCATCGTTCATTCTGATTACATGCGTACGCTTGAAAGAAAACCGGGGGTGGTGGTGATGGTGGTGGTGATGTAATATGTAATGTTTGTGTTTGTTTGCGCGTACGCGCCTGCGCGCGTGTGTGTTTGCGCGAATGTTTGCATGCGCGGTGTGGTGCGTGCATTTGATTACTCATTTATTTCTTCATTTCTGAACACTTAACTTTATACGTTCAGTGAAACTTTTGAAATCCTACCTGATCATGAGAAAACAGATAAAAATGTTCGAAAACGAAGACCTGAAAGAGCCTTGCAATCACGCTCAACAAAGAGGAGATCATTCCGGGATTCCTGATTTCCGTTCTCCCAGTTCCCGGGGAAAGCCGGATTCCACACCGGCCACCGCCATGTTTTGACACGACAGTCTTACCTCAACTATGCCGAGTTCAAGGTCAATGGTCCATTGGCATTCGCCCATAAGGTCAAGCTGTGCTCATGCCGAGATCGAAGAATGCTGCTGTGAGGAATGGGTCAGATCACCACCAAAGACTACAGCCACGAACAACTTGACCTTAAGGGCAGGCCGCCAATAGGTCGTTAAACCCACCACAACGTCAGATCACCAGAGATCACAGGCTCCATGGCCGATAGAAATGGGAGTTAACGATCTCATAGCTGTCACTGTGAAAGGTCAAGGTGCTCATCGAGGGCTGGCGGGATCGGATTGGATCCATAGCTCTACAACCAATAGGCTTCCGAGAACGACTGAATGGATAACAGCGCGGGTTTAAGGTCTGTAGAAATGAGGGTATATCAGAAGGCTGTTTGATTGCTGTAACTATGTGATTTTACAGGAAAGTGATTGTTGGACTTTACAGATTTATGCTTCTCACATTTGCATACATATTTGTTTGAAAACGAGTTATGCACGCACATGCACACAAACACACACACACAGACACGCACGCACACACACACACACACACAAGCATAAGCGCGCAAGCACGCACACACACACACACGCTTGCGCGCGCAAAAGCATAAACGCGCAAACACGCAAATACACTCTCTCTGGCTCCGCAAGTACTGGTGTCCGTCAAAAATCACATTATGTGGACAGACGTTAAACTGAAGAACGCACACACACACGTACACACACACACACACACACTCTCTCTCTCTCTCTCTTTCCTACTCACCTGTTGTGCCTGGCCTCAGGTAGGCTGAAGTCGATGGCGGACACCTTGACGCGGGGACAGAGGAAGATGTTAGCGGTGTTCAGTTTGCGCAGCACGATGCCCTTGGCGTGCAGGTACCCCATTCCCTGTGCCACCCCTTGCAGGGTTTGAACACGGGTGTGCAGCGACATCTTCTCCCTCTGCACGTGGATTTGCTCGAACAGGGACTTGCCCGTCACGAAGCTGAAACACGGACCAACAACACACGGAGTATTATCTCTGTTTGTGGAGAGAGCATAGAGGCTGGTCTCTGAACGAAGATCGGCGCTATGTGAGTACCATCAACAATAACAAGAACAACAACAACATAATAATAATATCGACATTCAAGCAAAACTGCAAGGAAAGACTTTAAAATGCAGCATACTTGCCCGCTCGCATGCACACGCAAATGCTTGATCATGTACAAATTTCATATAATAATAATAATAATACTATCGATATTCAAGCACAAAATACGCGCAAATGCTTGTTCATGTACCAATTTCGTATAATAATGATAATAATATCGACAATCTGTCACAAAATACAAGTGTGTTTTTTTTTTGTTTTGTTTTGTTTTTTGGGGTTTTTTTTTTTTTAGATACAGCATACACGCACGCGCAAATGCTTGTTCATGTACCACTGTTGTTGTTTTTTTACAATAATAATAACGATAATGATATCGACATTCACGCACAGAATATGAGGAAAGACTTTTAAGAATACAGCATACATGCACGCACGTACGCACACGCAAACGCTTGTTCATATACCGATTTCGTCCTGCGCAATCTATCTATGTACACACACGTCAAGAAACAGCTGTCCCTGAAACATGGGCGTGGAGGCGGAAGGATGGCAGGTGAGGAATGAGGGCAAATGGGAGGGGAGGGGAGGGGAGGGGGGAAGGAGGGGGCGGTGTGCAAAACTTGGGCAGCTGTCATGGCGTTATATTTGCATGGAACACGCTTAACCCGCGGACCTTTCGGTGTACCGTTAGTCTGTAAAGTGTGACAGCTTCTCACGCGAAGGAAGAATAACCGCTGTCACAGAAAACTGAACTGATAGAGAAAAACAAAACAAAAACAAAACGAAAACTATACATCGTTAACTTACAATATTCCGGCTGGAATCACATACATATTCAGTACTAAGTACCCGTAGCACTACTGAGCGATAGCGCTAGTGCTGATAATAGTATTTCTTGTTCCCAGGGGACCGTGCGACGACGGTGCTGACTGTGATGAAGAACCTACACTTTCTTGTTTGCACGTGTGCTCTACGAGTGCCAAGAAAGTTATGTGCCGATAGTGCTGGCGCTCAGACTCTGGTTCAAAGCACGCCACCAGAGATACTGAACAGGTGCGTGTTTTCACAGTCAGATTACTGTTTACACTCCGGTTCTCGTGCACTGGTCTGACACGAGATTTTTTTAAACTCGGGACAAAATTATCTTCTGCCTCAACAATGATTAATGTAACTGATTATAAAATTGTACACTCACAGCTGAAATGTTCTGGATATTATAGTTTGTTGAGAACTTATTAAAAGTTTTTTTTTTTTTAATCTTCCAGATACACTAATATACAATGCACTGCTTTATATTCATTTAAAAAATAATCACACCAACTGAAAATCACACACACACACACACACACACGCACACACACACACAGAGTGGGTAGGTTTTGACAGAATACAAAATCGGCGGAGGATGGACAATAAAACAGAAATGAGTATTTGTTATTGTTGTGCCTCATTATGATATTAATAGTGAGGACAGATTCATCAAACATCCATCACGTCTCACAAGCAGTCCTCAATAGGTTTGGTACGTATGTACCAAAAATACTTGGCAGGGACATAATCCTGGTTACTGTATGTGACAGAAGCTTGTTTCATATCATCCTGCACTTTCGCCACACATCTTATTTATCGTCGACGGGCTATTACTTTTACACTCTAATACGTGACTCTAATGCGCGCGCACGCACGCACGCACGCACGCACACACACACACACACACACACACAGTTTTCTTCGGACCTTAGTCACAAAACCACTGCCCCTCCCTTCTCTTCATTTCATAACATGGTCATGGAAAACATTCGTCAGCATAACTGATTCATTTGATGACTACAGCATAGCGCTACAACAGAAAACAGTGCTGTGCCAATGATGGAACATTGGTAGACGATCCAGTACAACGGTGCGCTTTGTCGTAGAACAAATTAGCCTCCTGTGTCAGTCAAGTTTTAAGATAAAGGAAAGGAAAAAAAAAGAATCTAAAGACAGCGCGAGCACGTGAATCAATACAAACCGAGATGTATATTAGAGACCCGGCGACATTCGGAGACAATCTTGTTTGTCCTATTTTCCGAAAGGTCACTAGGTTCTCGTTCCTCTTCGCTGAGTGAGTGTCTGGAGACTGCGACATTCTGCTGGAAAGCGAAACGCGCCTCTTCCAAACTCTTCAGCTTCCCTCTCTGTCTTATGAGTTATATCTCTCGCCCCCCCCTCTCTCTCTCTCTGTTTCACCCTGCATGACCCTCTCTCATTTCTTTTATCGTCCCTCCATCATTCTATGCCCACCCCTACCCCCGTCCTCCCTGCTTTTATACGAGATGAAGTACTCAGAACATTCAATGAACGTATCTCCCGCTACAATACATTTTCCTACAATGCCGTTTGGTTTCAACACTTATAAAAAATCGGAAGTTGTGTGTGTATATGTGTGTGTGTGTGTGTGTGTGTGTGTGTGTGTGTGCACAGACTGAGTAAGTGAGAGTGAGTGAGACAAACAGGTGTATGATAACAATTAAAAAAAAAAGAGAGAGAAAATAATAATAATAATGATACAACAAAACTTAATCAGTGCCTCTTCTGATGTACAGCTTACAGCGCTTGATATATATATATATATATAAAATCAAACAAAAAATCACACGACAAATGGCGAAATAATATATAAATAAATTCACTCACTGCAAATCGGCAGCATGACACCGCTCATCCAACTCATTTGCGTGCGCGCGCGTACACACACACACACACACACACAACACACACACACAAACACACACACACGCGCGCGCGATCCATAGCATCGATGAAAATCGGTTTTAGAACTTTTGTGGACCAGAGATCGGTACTGACTGGATTAACCATATGGGTCTTCAGACAGACTGCGGAAGCTGGGTGTCTAACATTAAATGGAAGGCTGTTCCAAATGGCACGACTCCGAACGGAAAAAAATACACCGACCAAATAATTTTGTTCCGACAGATAAAACACATGTAGTACGAGCATAAGCAGAAGAACGGAGATTTCGGAATGAGGTGAAACGAAGAATATCAGAGAGATAATCAGGGTCAGTGTATATCATGACTGATGTAAAACTGGCTGAAGAGCGTTTGTTCGAAATCCTAACTGAAGTGGAGTGATGGCCTAGAAGTAACGCGTCCGCTTAGGAAGCGAGAGAATCTGAGCGCACTGGTTCGAATCACACCGGCAGTCGCCAGTATTTTTTACCCCTCCACTAGACTTTGAGTGGTGGTCTGGACGCTAGTCATTCGGATGAGACGATAAACCGAGGTCCGTGCAGCATGCTATTAGGGCACGTAAAAGAACCCACGGCAACAAAAAGGTTGTCCCTGACAAATTCTGTAGAAAAATCCATTTCGATAGGAAAACAAATATAACTGCAGGCAGAAAAAAAAGGGTGGCGTTGTCAGTGTAGTGACGCGCTCTCCTTGGGAACAGCAACCTGAATTTCATACAGAGAAATCTGTTGTGACAAATAGAGTAATACAAATGCAAATACAAATGAATAGGGAGCTAATGCAAATAATTACGAAGTGTGTTTTGTTCCCGTTTGGACGATGTCAGAAGCAGCCTCGCGGAATTGTTCTGGATCTTCTGAAGTTTGTGAAACAGATAGCCAACTTAAGCGTGCCATCGAGGAGAGCGGTTGTCACCGTCATGTCTGGTGAGAACAAGAGAGCAGACATGATTTTGGTTGCATTTGTTGACAAACAGTGACGGACGGTACCACGACATATCTTCAATAACATTTTAAAATGTCAAGAAATAATAAATAACGCTTGAAATGTCCGAAGTATTACATACTAGTACTGATGATGTCAAGTACATCAATTTAATATGAGCCTGGACTGCCATACAGTAAAGTTTGGTGTTGAAGGTCCCACGGCCTTTCAAGGCTATCGGGCAGTGAATTCATATCCATTGTGTCTACGGCAGTGAATTAATATCCACTGTGTCTACGGCTCGTAAGACGAACTAGGAAATAACTGTCTGAGCGGTCAACCCCACCCCCACACACCCACCAAGTCCTTGTCCCTCAGACAGTGGACACGCTTTCACGACGCACTTGCCCAAAGCAGACCGGGGGGTGACAGGACACGTTCCTGTCTGACAGGGAACCGCGCCATTCCTTCTTCCCACGTCTTTCACTGCGGGAATACAGTGCCACCCACATCTTTCTCCACTTCACGAAGAGCGACAAGGCCTCAACAGCGAGCTGAGTTTATGCGAAGGTCAGGTATCCGCTGTTGCGGCGTTTTGTCGCGGTCTCACAACCTTCACATTATAGTGTCGCCGGCACAAATAGTTGCCGCAAAACTCGGCTCTTCTTTTCTTTTTTTAAAAGTAGATGTGGTGTAGCGTATAAGGGTCAGACCGAACGCTATGACTACGAACGCTGTCCCGCTGCGCAGTGCTGTCTGTCGTGACATCTGATGCTTCTGTTGCTATAACTACTACTACTACTTATAAAGGAAATTTCTATTCGCATCCCCCCCCCACCCCCCAACCCCAATCGAAGGAGCACAAAGCGTTTTTGATGATAATGATGTGAATAGCGTTTTTGATGATAATGATGTGAATAACGTTTTTGATGATAATGATGTGAATACTTATAGAGCGTCTAGAATGGTATACACAGAAACATACAGACGCATGTAACTGCTGATCGAAGTTTGCATTTCATTTTCTGTCGGTGGAGTACGGCCATTGATGTTTCTTTTCTCTTTGGTCTTGTGTCCTCATAAAGTGGTGTGCGACATTGATGGTATTTGAAGCACAGTCATTCATCATCATTCATTCTGCCCATCGCTCCTGGTGGAGCATAGGCCATCGACGGCCCCTCGCCATTGCACTCTGTTCTGGGCTGTTCTGGCAATTCCAGTCCAGTTGGTCCCTTGCTGCTTCAGCTCTGCCTCGGTATCTCGCCTCCAGCTGTTGCGAGGCCGGCCTCTCTTCCTCTTTCCCTGCGGGTTCCAGGTCAGGGCTTGGCGTGTGATGCTGGACACTGGCTTCCTGAGGGTGTGTCCGATCCAGCCCCACTTCCTCCGCACTATCTGCTTGGCCACTGGTTCCTGTCCCGCTCGCTCCCACAGATCTTCGTTTCGGATCTTCTCCTGCCATCGGATCTTGCAGATGCGCCTCAGACAGGTGTTGAAGAATGTCTGAATCTTCTGCTGCATCGTCTGTGTTGTCCGCCATGTCTCGCACCCGTACAGCAGAACTGACTTCACATTGGAGTTGAAGATGCGGAATTTGGTTTTCATACTGATTGCTCCAGATGCCCAGATGTTCTTGAGCATGATGAAAGCTGTTCTTGCCTTGCCGATTCTGGCTGTGACGTCTCGGTCCGTGCTTCCCTGTCGGTCAACCACGCTTCCCAAGTAGATGAAAGACTCCACCTTCCTGATGGGCTCTCCACCCACTGTGACTGGTGTGTTGGCAGTGGTGTTGATCTTCATCAGCTCGGTCTTCTTCTTGTTGACCTTGAGCCCTGTCCTGGCTGACGGGGTCCCAGGCGAGTGGCCTTGTCCTGCATCTGGCTGTGGTTGTATGACAGGAGCGCCAGGTTGTCAGCGAAGTCGAGGTCGTCCAGCTGTGTCCAGAGTGTCCACTGTATACCGTTGTTCCTGCCTGTTGTAGTGGTCTTCATGATCCAATCGATGACCAGGAGGAAGAGGAACGGTGACAGCAGGCACCCCTGGCGAACTCCGGTCTTCACCTCGAAACTTTCGGACAGCTGGCCTGCGTGGGCAATCCTGCAGCTCATGTCCTGATAGGTGCACCGGATGAGGGAGATGATCTCTGGGACTCCGTAGTGCCTCAGCAGCTTCCACAGCGTCTCTCTGTCCACACTGTCGAAGGCCTTCTCATAATCTATGATGTTGATGTAGAGAGGGGAGTTTACTCCTGCGACTGCTCCACGATGATGCGCAGGTTGGCGATCTGGTCGGCACAGGATTTGTTTCGCCGGAAGCCTGCCTGCTGGTCTCGGAGCTTGGGGTCGACGGCCTCTTTCATCCTTTCCAGTAGAACCCTGTTGAAAACCTTGCCTGGCGTTGACAGGAGCATGATCCCTCGGTAGTTGCTGCAGTCCCTGAGGTCTCCTTTCTTCGGCAGCTTGATGATGATGCCTTCTTTCCACTGGGCTGGTACCTCCTCCTCCTCCCAGATCTTGCTGAAGAGGCTGTATAGCATGTTGACAGCTGTTTCCATGTCTGCTTTGATGGCTTCTGCTGGTATCTCGCCCGGCCCTGCAGCCTTCCCATTTCTCAGAGTCATGATGGCCTTCTTGATCTCTACCTTTGAGGGTTTGTCGCAGCTGATGGGCAGTTCTGTCTCTGCGGGTGGAATGTCTGGTGGTGCGTCAGGGGCGGGGCGGTTCAGCAGCTCCCTGAAGTGTTCTGCCCATCGTTTCAGCTGTTCCTCGGTTGTTGTCAGTGGGTTCCCATTCTTATCCTTCACTGGCTTGTCTGTCTGCTGGAACTTGCCCGTCAACTTCTTGGTCACCAGGTACAGGTCCTTCAGGTTCCCCTGTCCGGCTGCTGCCTCTGCTTGACTGGCCAGGTCGTCGATGTAGTCCCTTTTGTCCTTGATGCTCCTCTTTACATCTCTGTCCGCTGCTGTGTACTCTTCCTGTGCCTTTGCCTTAGTTGCTCTTGTTCTGCTCGTGTTCAGCAAAGTTTTCTTCTCTTTCCTTGTTTCCAGCTTGTGGATGGTGTCGGCAGAGATCCATTAGTTGTGTTGAGTTTTCTTCTTGCCAAGGACCTCTTCACATGTGTCGTGCCAGAGCTTCTTGCTGTGTTCCCACTGTGTCTCGATGTCCATCTCACCGTCTTCTATCAGCTCTTGTAGTGGCTGGAACCTGTTGGAAAGGCTGATCTGGAATGCTGCTTGTGTGTCCTTGTTTCTGAGCAGTCCAACATTGTACCTTGTCCGTGTGTTGTTGGCGTTGGTGAACCTCTTGAGGCGAAGTCTCACTGTCGTCGTAAGAAGGTGGTGGTCTGATGATACATCGGCTCCTCTCATCACTCGTACATCCTGCCATGATCTTCTGAACTTGCGGCTAATGCAGATGTGGTCGATCTGGTTCTCCGTGACGTGATTCGGGGATCTCCATGTGGCCTTGTGGATACGCTTGTGTGGGAAGATACTTCCTATCACCAGCTGGTTCAGGCGCACAGGTTTGCAAAGCGCTCACCATTCTCATTCATCCGTCCCAGTCCGCGTGTCCCCACGGTGTCCTCGTAGCCGGTGTTGTCCCTTCCGATCTTGGCGTTGAAATCTCCCATCAGTAGGGTTATGTCTTTGGCTCCTCTTCTGTCTATAACTGTCTGTAGTTGTTGGTAGAAGTCATCTTTCTTCTCTTCTTCCGCATCATTGGTGGGAGCATAGTACTGGATGATGTTCAGCCTGATGTCATTCTTCTTGGTGGTAAACATGGCTGTGATGATGCGGGAGTTGACAGGTTCCCAGCCGATGAGTGCCCCCTGTGCCTCCGGTGCCAGCATCAGGGCCACACCCTCAGTGTGGGGGGCTCCATCCTCTGTGTGTCCTGAGTACAACAGTTGCTCTCCAGATGAAAGTCTCATCTGTCCTGACTGTAGCCACCTTGTCTCACTCAATCCTAGCACTCCGATCTTGTAGTTTTTCATCTCTCTCGCTACTTGGATGGTTCTTCCTGCTTCATACATCGTCCTGATGTTCCATGTGGCTACTCGCGTTGTTGTCCTGGGTGTCAGAAGAGGAGTCAGCCTTGCAGCTTCCTTTCGGCTTTCACTGCACCGCGTCATAAGTCTC